>PVHX01022041.1:0-28493 GCA_004024805.1 Geosciurus inauris | reverse complement strand
AGGTTGGATCCACAGTTGAGCTATTGTGAATTGAACAACTATAAACATTGTAGTGTCTGTGTCACTGTAGTATGCTGTTTTTAAGTCCTTTGAGTATAGACCAAGGAGTGAGATAGGTGGGTGAAATGATGGTTCCATTCCAAGTTTTTTAAGGAATCTCCATACTGCTTTCCAGATAGGTTGCACCAATTTTCAGTCCCACCAGCAATGTTTGAGTGTCTTTTCCTCCACATTCTTGCCAACACTTGTTTTTATTCTTGATAACTGCCATTCTGACTGGCATGAGATGAAATCATAGAGTAGTTTTGATTTGCACTTCTCCAATTGCTAGAGATGATGAATACTTTTTCATATATTTGTTGATCAATTGTATATCTTCTTCTGAGAAGTGTCTGTCCAACTCCTTAGCCCATTTATTGATTGGGTTGGGGGGTTTTTTGTTGTTTATTTTTTTGGTGTTAAGTTTTTTGAGTTCTTTATATATCTTGGCGATCAGTTCTCTATCTGATGTGCATGTGGCAAAAATTTGCTCCCACAATGTAGGCTTTCTGTTCACCTCATTGATTGTTTCGTTTGCTGAGAAGAAGCTTTTCAGTTTAAATCCATCCCATTTATTGATTCTTATTTATTTCTTGCACTTTAGGAGTCTTGTTAAGGAAATCAGGGCCTAATCTGACCTGATGAATATTTAGGCCTATTTTTCCTCAATGAGGTGCAGGGTCTCTAGTCTAATTCCTAGGTCCTTGACTCACTTTGAGTTGAGTTTCATGCATGGTGAGAGATAGGGGTCTAGTTTCATTTTGCTGCATATGGATTTCCAGTTTTCCCAGAACCATTTGTTGAAGAGGCTATCTTTTCTCCAATGTATGTTTTTGGCACCTTTGTCTATTATAAAATAACTATATTTACGTGTGTTTGTCTCTGTGTCTTCTATTCCATACCACAGACCTACATGTCTATTTTGGTGCCAATACCATGCCATTTTTGTAATATAGTTTTGTAATATAGTTAAAGGTCTGGTATTGTGATGCCTCCTGCTTCACTCTTCTTGCTAAGGATTGATTGGGCTATTCTGGGTTTCTCATTTTTCCAAATGAATTTCATGATTGCTTTTTCTATTTCTATAAGGAATGATGTTGGGGTTTTAATTGGAATCGCATTGAATCTGTATAACATTTTGGGTAGTATGGTCATTTTGACAATATTGATTCTGCCTATCCAAGAGCATGGGAGAGCTTTCAATCTTTTAAGGCCTTGTTCAATTCCTTTCTTTAGTGTCCTGTAGTTTCCATTGTAGAGGTCTTTCACCTCTTTTGTTAAATTGATTCCCAAGTACTTTTTTTTTGAGGTTATTTTGAATGGGGTAGTGTTCCTAATTTCTCTTTCAGAAGATTCATCACTGATGTGTAGAAATGCATTTGATTTATAGGTATTGATTTTATATTCTGCTACTTTGCTGAATTCATGTATTAATTCTCGAAGTTTTCTGGTGGCATTTTTTGATCATCTAAGTAAAGGAACATGTCATCAGCAAATAATGAGAGTTTAAGTTCTTCTTTTCCTCTTCATACCCCTGTAATTTCTTTCATCTGTCTAATTTCTCTGGCTAGAGTTTCAAGGACTATGTTGAATAGAAGTACTGAAAGAGGACATCCCTGTCTTGTTCCCATTTTTACAGGGAATGCTTCCAATTTTTCTCCATTTAGGATAATGTTGGCCTTCAGTTTAGCATAGATAGCTTTTCAACATTGAGGTATGTTCCTACTGTCCTTAGTTTTTCTAGTGTTTTGAACATGAAGAGGTGCTGTATATTGTCAAGTGCTTTCTCAGCATCTATAGAGATAATCATAGGATTTTTGTCTTCAAGTCTATTGATGTGATTAATTAAGTTTATTGATTTCCATATGTTGAACCAACCTTACACACCTAGGATGAACTCCACTTGATCATGTTGCACTATTTTTAAATATGTTTTGTATGCAATTTGCCAGAATTGTATTGAGAATTTTTGCATAAATGTTCGTCAGGGATATTGGTCTGAAGTTTTCTTTCTTTGATGTGTCTTTGTCTGATTTTGAAATCAGGGTGATACTGGCCTCATAAAACGAGTGTGAAAGAGTTCCCTCCATTTCTATTTTATGAAATAATCTGAGGACTATTGAAATTCATTCCTTTTTTTTAAGTTGTTGATGGGCTTTTATTTTTACTTATTTATATGTGGTGCTAAGGATCGAACCCAGTGCCTCACACATGCTAGGCAAGTGCTCTACCACTGAGCCACAACCCTAGACCTATTGGTATTAATTCTTCATTGAAGGTCTTGTAGAACTTGGCTGAGAATCTGTCTGGTCCTGGGTTCTTCTTGGTTGGTAAGCTTTTGATGGCATCTTCTATTTTCTTATTTGAAATTGATCTGTTTAAGCTGTGTATGTTCTCCTGATTCAGTTTGGGCAGATCATATGCCTCTAGAAATTTGTTGGTGTCTTCAGGACTTTCTACTTTACTGGAGTATAGATTTTCAAAATAGTTTCTAGTTCTCTGCTGTATTTCAATAGTGTCTGTCATGATATTTCCTTTTTCATTACTAATTTTAGTAATTTGAGTTTTCTCTCTCCTTTTCATTAGGGTGGCTAAGGGTTTATCAATTTTATTTGTTTTTTCAAAGAACCAGCTTTTTGTTTTGTTAATTTTTTCAATTGTTTCCTTTATTTCAATTTCATTGATTTCAGCCCTGAGTTTAATTATTTACTGTCTTCTACTCCTTTTGGTGTTGATTTGTTTCTCTTTTTCTAGGGCTTTGAGATGTAATGTCAGGTTGTTTATTTGTTGACTTTTTATTCTTTTAATGAATGAGCTCAATGCAATAGACTTTCCTCTTAACACAGCCTTCATACTGTCCCAGAGATTTTGATATGTTGTATCAGAGTTCTCATTTACCTCTAAGAATTTTCCTATTTCCTCCCTGATGTCTTCTGTTATCCATGTATCATTCAACAGCATATTATTTCATCTCTGGGTATTGAGTAGCTTCTATTTTTTATTTTATCATTGATTTCTAATTTCATTCCATTATGGTCTGATAGAATTCAGGGTAGTATCTCTATTTTTTGTATTTGCTTAGTCCTGCTTTGTAGCATAACATCTGGTCTATTTTAGAGAAGGATCTATGTGCTGCTAATAAAAAAACTATTCACTTATTGGTGAATGAAATATTCTGTATATGTCTGTTAATTCTAAATTATTAATTGAATTATTGAGTTCTACTGTTTTTTTGTTTTGTTTTGTTTAATTTTTGTTCGGAAGATCTATCCAGTGGTGGGAGAGGTGTGTTAAAGTCACCCAGTATTATTGTGTTGTAGTCTATTTGATTCTCAAAATTGAGAAGGGTTTGTTTGATATACATGGATTCTCCATTTTTGGGAGCATAGATATTTATGATTGTTATGTCTTGTTGATGTATGTTTCCCTTAAGCAGTATGAAGTGTCCTTCTTCATCCCTTCTGATTATCTTTGGTTTGAAGTCCACTTTATCTGATATCAGGATGGAAATCCCTGCTCCTTTACACAGCCCATTTGAGTGGTATGTTTTTCCCATCCTTTCACCTTCAGTCTGTGGATGCCTTTTTCTATGAGATGAGTCTCTTGAAGGCAGCATATTTTGGGGCTTTTTAAAAAATCCAATCTGCCAGTCTATATCTTTTAATTGAAGAGTTAGGCCATTAACATTTACAGTTACTATTGAAATATTATTTGTATTCCCATTCATTTTGGTTTATTTTTGGTTTTTAACTTGACTTAGTTTCTCCTTTGATTGGCTTTTCCTTTGGTGTTGTTCCTCCCTTTGCTGATTTTCCTTGTTGTTTTTTATTTCCTCCTCATGGAATGTTTGCCAAGAATGTTTTCTAATGCAAGATTTCTAATTGTAAATTCTTTTAACCTTTGTTTATTGTGGAAAGTTTTTATTTTTTCATCAAATCTGAAGCTTAATTTTGATGGATATAAGATTCTTGGTTGGCACTCATTTTCTTTCAGAGCTTGGTATATGTTGTTCCAGGATCTTCTGGCTTTGAGGATCTGGGTTAATCTGAATTACATACATAATCAATTCAGATTTCAGCAGATTTAATCTGCTCTGTATGTAATCTGAATCCTCTCTCTTGCATCTTTTAAAATTCTATCCTTATTGTGTATGTTAGGCATTTTCATTATAATGTGACTTGGTGTGGATCTATTGTAGTTTTGTACATTTGGTGTCCCATAAGCCTCTTAGATTTGATTTTCCAACTCATTCTTCATGTTTGGGAAATTTTCTGATATTATTTCATTGAAGAGATTGTACATTTCTTTGGTTTGTATCTCTTTGTTTACCCCTACCCTGATAATTCTTAGATTTGGTCTTTTTATGTTATCTCATAATTCTTGGATGTTTTGTTCATGGTTTCTTACTACCTTCATTGTATGGTCAACTTTATTTTCAAGATTGTATATTTTGTCTTCATTGTCTGTGGTTCTGTCTTCCAAGTTATCTAGTCTATTGGTGATGCTTTCTATTGAATTTTTTATTTGGTTTATTGTTTCCTTCATTTCAAGGATTTCTGCTTTTTTTTTTTTCAGTCTCTATCTCTTTCTTGAAGTAATATTTTGCTCCCTGTATTTGCTCTCTTATCTCTTTGTTGGATTGATCGATGGTTGCCTGTAATTCCTCTCTTATATTATTCTTATATTATTAATATAATCTTTAATATAATCTGTAATGTGCTTTACAGCTCATTTGAATTATGTACATTCTGACATTTTCTAATAGATTCTATTACTATAGCATCTTGGTTTGATTGGGACATTTTCTTCCCTTGTTTTTTCATGTTGTTCATGTGTCTTCCTCTCTGGCAGTGCCGAGAGGAAGGCATTACATTTTCTATCCTGTAATCTTGTAGTGTCCCTGCAGGTTGCCAATACCTCACCTCTAGTGTAACTGGGCCTGCAGGGACCTTGGGGATGGTCTTCCTAATCCTGTTGTCTCTAGATGGAAGTAGGCTGGTACAGCCACCTATTGGTAGATAGGGGGCTGCAGCGTGGTTGGTCTCCTCCTCAGCATGGGCGGCTGGGGTTGGTCTGCTCTGCCTCCTCCGTGCATCAGGCAGGGGTCGGTCTGCCATGTTCAGGTTTTTAAAAACTCTGTATTTTAGGGAGAAGAGCTCTTTGTGTTGCAACTGTTTCTTTGAAAACTGTTTATTTTTAAATGAGGTTTGCTACCTTATAGATTTCAATCTTTGTGATATCTGATGTACCAATCTTTTTCTTCATAGTGTTTGGTTTTGCCCAATAGTCAACAATCTTTTAAGTAAAGGGTCTGATGGTAAATACTTCAAACTCTGAGAGCTATAGGCTTTCTGTTGGGACTATTTCATTCAGTCACTGTGGTGCAAGTGGCCATGACCATGTTCTAATAAAACTTAATTTTAAAAACTAGGCAGCAACACAATGAGCCCCATGGGCTATACCTTGCTGATAGTTCAATGAATCTACATCTTTTCCATCTTCCTCAGAACTTCTCAGTGTTAACATGATTTTTTAAAATCCTCACCAATGATTTCTTTAACTTTAAAAAAATATTTAAATAAAGTTTATTGTATTTTTTGAGAGTTAGCTTGTGATGTTTGGGGAGATATGTAGATAGTAAAATGGTTACTATTATGAAGCAAATTAACATATCTATCATCTCATGCATTTTCTTTTTGTATAATAGAAGCAGATAAAACCTATTTATTTAAAAAATTCCTAACAATATGATATTATTAACTGTAGCACTCATGTACTTTAGATCTCTAGAATGTTCTTCCCACATATCTGCTACTTTGTACTTATTTTCTTTTATCTCCATCTCCCTTTCTTTCATTCCCAACTCCTTGCCTCTTGGCCCCAGTAACTATTGTGAATTTGATCTTTTTTAAAAAAAATCCACATATAAATAAGAGCATACAATATCGGCATTTGTCATTCTGCATTTGGCTAATTTCACTTAGCATTATGTTCTCCAGGTTCATCCACACTGTGACAAATGGCAGGATCACCCACATTTTTAGGTATAAATAATAATCCATTATAGGTACCACATTTTTTTATCCATTCATTCCCTGACAAATACTTATAATGAAAGTATGGAAATTCCTAAAGAAATTAAAACTATGACTATTACACGAGGCAGCAATCTCTCTTCTGAGGAGATACTTTTATTTTTACATATAAAATTTCTATCTGAAGTTCTTTTCTCTATTTCTGTATTTTAGTTTTCCCAAGCTTTATTAAGGTATAAATAATAAGTAGAAAATTGTATCTCTTTATGTTGCACATGCTATAGGTATGCATTGTGAAATGATTAAATGACATTAGTTAACATGCCCATCCCTTCACATACTTTGTGTGTATGTGTGTGTGTTGAGAACATTTAGGATCTATTCTGAGTCATTTTCAAATGCATAAGGCACTGCTAGCTATTGTCACTGTACTGTGTGTTAGATCTCCAGAATTTATTCATCTTGCCTAACTGTGACTTTGTACCTTTCAGCCGTCCCCTCCCAGCCCCCTCCTATTCTCCAGCAACAATTCTGCTCTCTGTTTCTGAGTTTGACATTTTTAGGTTTCACATATAATTGAGATCATACAGCATTTGCCTTTCTGTGCCTAGCATATTTCATTTAGGGTATGGTCCTCTGGGTTCATCCAGATTCTCCCACATGACAGGAGTTCTTTCTTTCCTTAAGGCTGAATAATAATAGTCTATGTATCCAAAGGAAGTAAAATCATTACATCAAAGAGATATCTGCACTTGCATGTTCATTGTATCGCTATCCACAGCAGCCAAGATATGGACTCAGATGACTGGATAAAGAAAACGTGATCTATACAGAAGCAATGGAATTTGTTTTGATAAAAGGAATGTGGTCACAATCCAATTGATACGATTTTTTTTTAAAGTAGCTCATCAATTTGCCCAACATGGTATGTTAAATGATCCAGCTTTTTACCTCTGATTTGAAAGTCAATGCCATGCTCTCCTTTACTTCCTTCCCATGGGGACTTGGGCCTGTTTCTCTGTTTTCACTGTGTCCCTTGATCTTTCCATCCCTGTACCAGGGCCTTCATCATTTTCATGAGAGTGGCTCTGTAATATACTTGAGTATTTGCAAAGGCTAATTCTCCTTTGTCCTCAAGTCTGCAAAATCAGAGGTGACCCCCCCAACCCAAGGAGTTCCTCCACCCCTTCTCTGTAAGAGTGGAAATTTGTAAGATGCCAAATGAGGACATAAGGGGTAGAGTCTTACTGTAGCCATCAAAAGTTTAAGCAGGAAAATAGAAACTAACTTCGATGAAAGAATTTAATACAAAAAATGATAGACTTGCAATAGTAGCAGAGAAGAGGAAGAGGGAGGGAAGAGGGACCGAACACAAGGACAGCTGGTACCAGTTCAGGAAATCTGGAAACGGCTGCCAATGATCACAGCTGTTTTCACTTCCCCTGTCACAGAAATGAGAGGGGATGTGTTCCAGATGGTGCGACTGCAAGACGGCAGCCTCTGTCAGCTTGGGCTCCTGGTGCTGTGAAGGTACCTCCTGCCAACGCTCCGTGGACACACAGTATGGGTGAGAAATGGAACTGTTGTTGGCTTAAGCACCAGAGATTGGGTTTGTTACATTATTCATGGTGCAGCTATGGTTTGATGCATCCCCCAAATTTCATGTGTTGGAAATCTAATCCCCAAAGTCACATGTTAATGGTATTTGAATGTGGGGCCTTTGGGAAGTAATTAGAATTTCTTGAGGTCATGAAGGTAGGGACCCATGATGCAATTAGTAGTGGCTTTATAAGAAGAAAAAGAGAGATCCAAACCAAAACTTGCCAGGCAATGTCCTGTGCTGCCCCAAGATTCTGCAGATCCCCTTCAGCAAAAGTCCTTCTGGCCAGGTGCAATGGTGCACAACTGAAATCCCAGTGGCTTGGGAGGCTGAGGCAGGAAGATCGCGAGTTGAAAACCAGCCTAAGCAAAAGCAAGGTGTTAAGCAACTTAGTGAGACCTTGTCTCTAAATAAAATAGAAAATAGGGCTGGGGATGTGGTTCATTGGTCAAGTGCCCCTGAGTTCAATCCCCAGTACCAAAAAAAAAAAGTCCTTTAACAAATGGCCACCAGATGTGTGCTCCATACTCTTGACTTCTAGAACTGTGAGTCAAATGAAACTTTTTTCTTTATAAATGAGCCAGTCTGTGGTGTTCAGTTATAGCAGCAAAAAATAAATAAATAAAAATGGACCAAGACAATCAGTTATCAGTCTGTCCTGTTTAACACAATATGTTAGATTTTGAGTGAAGAAAGGAGGAAGGTGGGTGTCTGTCTTTCTCCTTCTTTTTGTTCCTCTCGCCAACATACAAACACAGGTGCACACTCACACAACCCCGTATATTTTAAACCAGAAATCAGTTATAAGTGGCTACTTATGGGGTGCCATTAGGGACAGGTAAAGGAAACAGGAATGGAATCCCAACTTCCCTGAATGTATTTTGTTATAGTTTTGACATTAGAAGCCTGTAATTCATTTAAATATATTTAAAAAATCAGAAAGTCCTTAAAATTTTAAAACAAACTGAAATAAATGGGCATAACTGTGTACAGAATTGATAAAAATCAGCAAATAAAGAAAAGAATTATTTCACACAAATTTAGAACAAGTGCTTCAACCCTACCATTTAGTGAGATGTATTCTGGGAGCAAAAATAAAATAAAATTGCTAAGAAATCTTCAACCACATTGAATTTGCCTGGTAGATTAGTAATAATGATTTTAACTTGAAAGAAATTGACATGTATTATAAATGAAACAAGACTTTTCAACTACAAAAGAAGAAATACAAATTTATAATTTAAGCTGGGCGCGATGGCACACACCTGTAATCCCAGCACTTAGGCTGACACAGGAGTATCACAAGTTCAAAGCCAGCCTCAGCAATGGCGAGGCGCTAAGCAACTCAGTGAGACCCTGTCTCTACATAAAACACAAAATAGGGCTGGGGATGTGGCTCAGTAGTGGAGTGCCCCTGAATTCAATCCCTGGTACCAAAACATAAAATAAAATAATAAAAATAAAATTTAGAAAGTTAAGCAAATTTCTTAGATTTTTATTTTTAAACATTTAATATTTAATTTAAACTTGAATCACAAAACAATTAATTATCTTAGAAAAGGTGTGTTTCCACTGAAAGATATAGAAGCAAAGACTTTCTACGGTGTCCCCTTAGCTCTGGAGGAACTAAGCACTCTGTGCATCTGTATTTTGATATCTAAATACCTTTTGCCTCTAACAGAAACCAGCATCCGTTGGAGAAATGATTGATCCACAGTCTGGGGCAGAAGGACTCACAATAAGCCTAGGACATTTGGGGGGGTTACCAGGGATTGAACTCGGGGTCACTTGAGCACTGAGCCACATCCCCAGCCCCATTTTGTATTTTATTTAGAGACAAGGTCTCACTGAGTTGCTTAGTGCCTCGCTTTTGCTGAGGCTGACTTGGAACTCACGATCTTCCTGTCTTAGCCTCCTGAGCTGCTGGGATTACTGGCATGCACCACCACACCCAGCTAGCCTAGTACATTTTGTTCTTGCTCAAAAATCAAGGTCATTGTTGAAGATTAAGATAGTCAGTGCAAAAGGACAAGGGTCCAGTTCAAAGGGTCTCCTACTGCACATCTTTTGGCTCTAACCTTCCATTAACAGTTCTACTCTAACAAGTTATTTCACAGGATTCTTAAATGCCCAACCTGTGAGCATTTTTAAACTTGTCTTACTGTATTAACTTCTAACTTAATAGCAATGTGATCAGAGAACAAGGGCTTTATAAAACCTATAAGATTTATTGAGGCTACTGTGTAGTCCAGAAACTACATGATTAATGCTTATGGTTCTCTGTGTTTTCAACATCTCTGGCACTGAACGCAGAATTCCATGGAGACCTGTTAGGTCATCTTGTGATTTGTCCACATCTCCAATAATCTTGCTCATTTTTTGTCTGATTAGCTTATCAATGATTGGAAGAATGGTACAGGTAGATTTTTCAATTTTCCCTGGTGCTCTGTTTTTAGCTTCATCTATTTAGGACCATCTTATTCCATGTATTCATGTTTGGGCAGCTGCCTCTTCTTGCTAAATGGAACCTGCAAATGTTATGAAGAGACCAGCTCCATGCCCCATGATGCTTTTTGTCTTAAAGTCTATTTTGTCTACTATTTATCTCAATAGAGTGGGATTTTTGGTAGTAGATGCCTGATGGAATTTTTCTTCCATCCTTTTCTTTTCAGCTTCTGATTTCACATCTTTGAATCAAGAGATAGCAACAAAAAACAGAAATGCGTAGCCATCTTCATACTCCCCAGAGGGAACTATAAAATCACTGGCTTCCATAGATGTGGCTTCAATTTAAGGAAGGGGTTCATTTCCTGCATATGGACCCCCACCTTATGGTTCCCCAGATGGGATCAGGGAAGCCAGATGGGGCAGAGTGAGCTTCATTTGGAAGATCCTGAGGAATTCATTTGTCACACAAAGTGTAGAAACTGCAGCCACCCTCAGTTCCCCCGTCTCCTTTTCTTAGGCTGTATTTCATCTTTATTTTAATTACTTCACTTTCCACAAGGTCAGACACAGGAGTTGGGGCCCATGCATTGAGGGGTCCTACTGGAAATGGAAGGCCTGAGAGTCCTAGGGTAAAGCCACCCTATCAAGGCAGAAAATGCCCCCCTTCCTGGATCCATTAATTCAACAAAGTTGTATGAAGTAGAGTCTGCATCTGTATTAGTCCAACTTCTGTTGCTATAACAAAATACCCAAAGCTGGGCACATATAAAGAGGCTTATTTGGCTCTCACTTTTGGAGGCTGAAAGTCCAAGAATCAGAAACCTCCATTGATTCAAGCCCTGGTGAAAGTCACTTTGGCTGGATCATCATATAGCAGATAGTGTCAAGGTAGGAGCACATGCAGGAGAGAGACAGGAAGCCAGAGACTGGCATGAAGACAAGCTTACTCTTTTATAATAATCTTATTATAAGGATTAACTAGAGGTCTCATGAGATCTATCTTAATATCTTCCAAGGGCAGCACCCCCAACAGCCTAATGACTTCCCCCTAGACACCAGCTCGTAAAGGTCCACCACCTCTTAACATAGCCATAGTGAGGACCAGCTTCCAACACATGAACCTTTGGGAGATTAACCACATCCAACCAAAGCAATATCTGAGTTACCTTGCAAATAAGCCTGCAATACCCCTATCTTCTAATTCAGAAGAAGACTAATTTACAACAAAACTCACAGGCCCATAGAAGCAACAGGGAAAGGGTATGGGTGGCACATCCAGTCTCGATCATGAGGGAAGAGTGGAGAATTTCTAGCACAGGGTGGTACCTGTCCCATGTACAGGCTACCAGCTTTCAACCTTGTAGAATTTCCCAGCAGTTGTGAAGTGTCTGGTGATGCAGATCAGCAACTGATTTATCAAAAACCATTACTGTCGTGGGGATGGTGGGCTGGGGGGAGGGGTGATACAGAAGGTTTGCAAAGTGAATTGTGAGTCCACATCTCAGGGGGATGCAATAGCCTTCTGTCGTCTTGTTTGCTCTGCACTGACACAGTATAGATATTCCTTTTGTGGGCTAGAGGTCAATATAGGGAAAGATGGAACTTATTGAGTTGAAAGGACCAGAATTGCAAGCTTGTGACTGAGTTGCAAGTACATTAGGCTTTTGGAACCTACAAATTTGAAAAGGATAGGCTTTGACATCAAGAGAGTCAGATTCATTGCAGGTTTCAATGGTGATATGACCATCTAAAGAAATTAATTCTTTAGAGAAGACATTTAAAATAGAACCTTTGGGAGTTCATTTACCCATGTGTATCAAATGCTTTATTCAAATAGCATGGCTTTTGTCTAGAAATTGCACCCATAGGAATTTGTCTTAAGACCACAAGCAGATCATTGCACATACAAGAAGATCTGAGAATTTTACCACATTGCTCTTCATAATAGAGAAAAACAGAAAATAACCTAAAAGATTAATGAAACAAATATGGCATATTCATGCAAAGGAATACTTTGTAGCCACTAAAACTATGCTACAGTCAGTAATTTTTGACATGGAAAGATGATCATGTACATTAAATGGGGAAAAAAGCAGTAAGATGCTATTTTTCCTTTTTTCAAATTTTGTGTATAAAAACATAGGTACCCTGAAAAAGTCTAAAAAATTATTCATTGAAATGTCAACAATGGCTATCTGAGCATTAGGATTATTGGCAATCTTTATGCTGTTTTACATTTTGTAAGTTATTTGAAATAAACACAAGTTATTATAGTAATTTATAAAATAGGGTTACTAAAGGGTTCATTGATAAAATTTGGTCAGCACTGTAGTCTATTTAGTGGTTCATTTTTACTCTAAATTATGAACTGTCAATGAGTGGGGAGCACTTTTTACTTTATGTATTCTCCCACAGCTCCATATGCCACATTGCATGTAATAAGAATTCCATAATGGCTGTTGATTGACTGGGTATTTAGATGTCAAGTACTGAGAAGATATTATCCAAAATAGCTAATAACTAAATTGCATGACTGGCCTTTGGCACTAGAGCCTTAGTAATTGAAAACTAAAACATTCAAGTTTTTACATTTTATATAAATGAACCTGCCTCCCAAATCCCCTTCAGTTTTGAAATCTTGCCAAAGTGTTGGTTTCAGTCCCATCGCTTATCTAATGTGAAATTTTACAAGCTGCTTAATGACATCATTATCCTGCAATTCACAAAGAGGGAGGCAAAAACAAATCAGGCTTTTGGAAAAGTCTTGAATGGACCTGTGGTCTTTAGTGTGGAATTAGGACCTTTCTAGGCAAATTTGAAAAGTTGATAAAATCTTATTTTGCATTTCCAACATTTCCACCTGTTGTTTTCCCTTCTGTATCAGTCAGCTATTGCTGCATAACAAACCACAAAATCTCAGTAATAAAGAAAAATAGCATGTGTTCACTAAGACTGGGCTCATCTGCTTCTTCAAGCTACAAGTCTGGTTGGCTTCCCCCACTTCCACCCCCAGGATTTGGATCCACCCTGCTCCATGTGTTTATGAGGGGGATCCAGGTTGCAGGGGCAGAAGCCATTCAGGGGAACTCTACTCACATCAATGATGAATGGGCAAGAGCACACTTCAAACCTCTGTTCATGCAGTGTCTACCAACATCCTTGTGGCTTAAGCGAATGTTCTACATCAGTAAAGCAGGAAAACAGGGTCACCTTTGTAGGATCCTAACAAAGGCATGTGATAGGAAGACAGGGATTTAACCTAGAACACCCCTGCGGTCACCGCCTTCTCTCTCACCAAGTAACCCACCATTCTCACATAACCTCATCTTCTTCACACTGAGCTATTATGAATGAAATGAAATGCTATTTACACTGTTGGAGAGAATGCCACGTGGGGACGTGAGTGCCTAACTCCAGGAAATGAACCGTGGAAATTCAGACAAGACTGATCCCCAAGTACATCTCCAAGACACTTCTCCATACGCACCTCTGCTGAAGCAAAAGCCAGACTGGTACAGTAAACAGCATATCCTTTATGAGAAAATGAATGCCAGCTCTTTTCTAGAAGGTTCTTTGGAGAAGAGATGCTCTCCCAAATTTAGGGCAACCATAAATTTTCCTCTCTCGGCCATGACATTGCCAGGATGGGAAAAGAACATGAGATAGGTGTGCTCTGCATCCACTTTGCCACAATTCAAGAAGAGAGCCCAGCGCGGTGTGCATGCCTGTAATCCCAGCAGCTGGGGAGGCTGAGTCAGGAGGATCGCGAGTTCAAAGCCAGCCTCAGCAATGGTGAGGCGCTAAGCAACTCAGTGAGACCCTGTCTCTAAATAAAATACAAATAGGGATGGGGATGTGGCTCAGTGGTTGAGTGCCCCTGAGTTCAGTCCCCAGTACCAAAAAAAAAAAGGACACACAGCGGTGGCTGGTGCAGCAGGGTGAATGGGGCCCTGTTCATTGCTGTAACAATTGGCACCATGGGGGGAGGGGCATTCATGCTTCCTGCCTGCCACCCAGCAGCAGCGGCATTTACACAGATAACCTTTCCTCTACATTTCTAAGAAAAGCATGTGCCCTTGTGCTCTCTAAGGTGGTCTATTGAGCTGGGTTCCCGGGGATGGTGGCGCCGTGTGTAGATAAATGTGAATCATAGGAGGGATGTGGAGGGGAGAGGAGGCTGGGTAAAAGACTCTCCTATAGCCTTCAGCGACTGACAAACTACCCAGAGGCTTTCAGCTTCTGTTCTCCAAAATCCAGGCATTAAGTGGCAATTTCTGAGTCTATTGCATTCTAAATAAGGAGAGGTGTGCTCAACTTCCAGGGGCTCACATGCAGCTGAAACTAGAGGAAAACAGGACCCTCCAACTGACAATATGTTAGAGTAAATGGAAAGATCTAGAGACAGGAGGGGGAGGCTTGGCCGCAGGGTGGTCCAGGAAGGACTTCTCAGTGCATTGGGTCTCAGACTGGCCTCAGCAACATCACCTAAGGACTTGTTTGGGACACAAACAGATCCTCCCACTTCATCCCAGACCCACTGAATCAGAAGCCCTGGGGGTGGGCCCAGCACCCCTGAGCTCCAGCAGCACCCTAGCTGGAGTCAGGGGAGAATACGAGTCTGAGAATGTGAAACTATAGGCAGCCAGCTGCCACCCACAAGCAAGCAGAACCAAGAGACCATAGAGGAAAAATCAGAGTGGGAGTGACATCATTCGAATGTCAAAGCCAAGCTTGTTCCTGGACTTCCCAGCTACATGAACCAGTAAATCTCCTTTTTTTGCTGGAGTCATTCAGAATTATTTTTCTATCCCCTGAAGTTAAAGAACTCCAGCAGACACAGACTGTCTGGAGTCCACAAAGGCAAGGCCAATGCTTACCCCAGTATGGCACGGGCAAAAAAATCCAGTCACTAGAGTGAAAACAGGAGCTATTGCAGCTCAGAGACACAGCCACACAGACAGGCCCTGCTTGACTATAGACACAGGCCTCTAGCTCCAGGCCCCACTTGGCATGCCTGTGTCTCCAAGCCCAGCACTTAGGACAGTCCCCACTCCTCAGGCTGCCTGCTGCCTGCATCCCTGGGAGTGAGATAGAGATGCAGGTTCTCAGATCCTGCCCAGGACCTTCTGATCAGCACCTGCATTTTAACAGGATCCCCATGGGATTCACATGCACATCAAAGCTCCAGAGGCACAGTTGAGCCTAATGAATGAGCAAAGTTAGGATGGATTAAACCCCAGCTACCTTAACAATCAAATTAGGTTTCTGCTCATCTAATCTGACCTGAAGCTGCACTTCTAAGAACTGAGATGATCAAACTAGCAAATCGCACTGTAACTCGAACACAGTGCACAATGATATCATATATGACATGATACAACATAATCATATATAATTAACATGTTAGTGCAATGTTAATTGCATGTTATTTACTGTATAAATTACATACATTAATGTACACAATATAATGTATGCTTTATTACATTAATTATATATATTACACTAATCTGATATATGAATTATACGTTGTATTATATTATACCATATAGATTCCACTTAGAAGAACTCCAGGCAGCAATTTTTATGAAATTATGTTTACTAAATTGCATTAATGTAATCGTATAGATTCTTTTTTTTTTCCAATATCTTTATTTATTTTTATGTGGCGCTGAGGATCCAACCCAGTGACTCACTCATGCGAGGCAAGCGCTCTACCACTGAGCTACAGCCCCAGCCCAATAGTATAGATTTTTAAAATATGTGCCTTGAGTGACATATTCTATAGTTGTTGAGTGACAACTCTGCTCTTAATTTCATACATTCCCATTCACTGAGTGTTAGAACTGCAAACTTCGTCAGCAGCACAATAACACTCCTTAGAAACTAAAAGAGCTCCAAAGGGTGTCCAAATCTCTAGCAGTTCATTTGCTACAGAAAGGAACGTTTGCCTTGTTTCCTGAATTTCCAAGCAGCTTTTCCCTGGCCTTCCTCTGTGATGATGAGGTATTCAGAGAACCTTCCGGGGTCAGTTTCATGGCACCCCCTCATGGTGACAGGCAGCTCAGGTGTGGGGGTGTCTTGGGTGCCACACTTCAGTGGGATCAGCAACAATAAGCGTGAGTCTGCAAAAGACCCATAAACCAAAACTAAACTCATCCTCACACATGAGAGGCTTTACAGACATATTAAAACTACCTTGGGGCTTTTTATATCTTGGACTCTATGGTTTTATTTAGATCACAATGGATGCTGTGAAGGAATCAGTAAAGCCTACCAGAAACTTAAAATTAAAAAATGCAAAGATGAGACACGTGAGATGCAAGCCAAGGAGCACATACCCCTGAAAAATGCAATGAGCCTCAGGGTGAGGTTTAAATTCTTGGCGGGCAGGACCCTGGTGGTCGTGCCCATCAAAGACTGACCACGAGTGTCGTAGAGAGAACACACGAGCTCAGAGGAGCCTGCAGAGCAGTGAACACAATCCCATTGTTCACTGGTCTGGAAAATGCCTTCAGTCTGGTCCTGTAGGATCTGGGGTCAGTCCAAGTGCATGGTCCTCTATCAGCAGCTACTGACCAGATGACAGAACAAACACAGCTGTGCCGTGTCCCAGACAGGTGTCCTCACAGGGCAGATTGTTATATACAACACAAATTCACTTAGTCCACATTTATGGCTCCTCTGATATCGATCTCTTCTCCTGGTTTTTGTTGCCCTGTGTCTGCCCTGAAGAGTCTCCTTACCATCTGAAGGTCACATTCCCTCTCTAGCACCACTCTCCACCCTCATTCTGGGCTGTGTCTCCTCACATCTCCACCCCTACCATCCCTCCTCGCTGTCCTCTCTGCCACTATCTTGGTCATTTCCACAGAAGCTCCCAAGGATGGACTTTGTCTGCTTCCGCCTGGGTTTCAGCACAATGCCTGGAGCAGATCGGGAGCCCACAGAGGTTGGCGTGACGCAACGCGTGAGGTGTTAGGCAAAACTAGCTTTAACATGACAGCATGGCACTGCGCAACCTGAGTCAGATGCTGCATCTTTTAGCAAAATATTTGAAGCCCTGTGTTTAACAGTACAGGAAAATGGGAGCACTTACAACCTGCTTTGGAAAGCCTTTTACTGGCATCTGTAAAATGCGTGAAGTTGTCCTACCCTTGGATCCAAGAGTCGGCCTCTCTGACTCCACACTGGAGTCACAGTGGAGCACAAGGAGGCCAGTGCCTGGATGGATCCCTGACCCTTTCCAGTCACAGCCTGTGCCTTGGCCATCTGCACTAGGGACCCTGTCAGTTCAATCAGCAACCATATCCTGCTTCAACAGCTCATGGCCCCCAAGAGGGTATCTTTGATTGACCACAGTGCAAGAGCCTGAGTCCCATTCGGGTGGAACGGCAGGGTCTGCTCTCAGATGTGCATGGCTGCTGCTGAGGCTGGACGGCCCCCGTGGACACCATCAGCTTTCAGTTCAGCCACAGGCATCTGAGGGAAAAGAATAAAGGACCCCATGAGAGCCAGCAACTGAGCTCTTCTTCAGGCAACAGAGAGGAGGAGAAAGCTCCCCCACTGGGATGGCTGCCACTCTGACATGATGCCTAGATAGCTCTGAGGCCAGGCTGACTGTGATCTTCAATGCTCCATGTTTATTGGACAAGTGAGGCATCGGGGACCTTCTATTGCCATAGAATTGAGTTGACTGACCCCTAAAACTAGGGATACCGGTCAGGACACTATGGGTCAGGCATTCCACTTCAACAAGAGCTCTGGCAAGCTGATCGCTACTTTGCAAAAGTATTTGAATCTAGTAGCTGCGTCCCAATCACAATCCAAAACCCCAAAGGGGACCTCCTGGCAGGAGCTGCCACCCTTTGGAGCCCAAAGGCTCTAAGAGGCAAAATCATCATGCTTGTCACGTCTCTGCTATCCAAAGAGTTCGATAAGGTGTGAGGCGCTCAGGCTCAATGTGATCCATCCAGTGGTCACGAGTGATGGGGAGTTTGTCCCTCTCTACTTGTCTGCAAGCAGTTTTCCCAGGTCAAGAAGAGACAGGAAAGTACATGTACATTGACTTTAGTGACACATGCAGATGGAGAAGCAATAAGTACTCTGCATTGAATTGGCCCAAAGGCCACACCCAATAGGTCACCCTGACTTTTTAAATCAATGACAACCTTGGCTCAAATGCTATGGATTAAATTTGCCTCCCTCTGTGGCTTCCCCTCTCTTTCCTTATCCCTCTTTCTCGTCTATGGAAGCACAGGCCTTCACACCTGCTTGTCAGGGCTACACCAGCTACCAGGAGATGTGACTTGCTCCAGACCATGGGCCTGGGTGGACAGTGGAGGCTAAGACTGAGCGGGAAGGAGGGGGTTTTCACATCTCTGGTTCCCAGGCTTTATTCCTCCTCTGCCTCAGGGCACATCCCAGCCTCTGAAGAGTGCAGTGCCAGAGCTCAGGTGCTCTTTCTTTGACTCAATGTCCCCACATGGGACCGGGCCTTGGGCTCCTGTCTCCAACAGAGCAATAGGACCTGGAGTCTCTGCTTCCAGAAGTTCTCCACAGTGCAGTCGATCATGTCCTTGAGGACAGGGAACCCCCAGCCTCCACTTTGAATCCCTAAAACTTCTGAGGCCAGGGCAGAGGGGCAGCAAAGAAACAGGGCATGGTGGCACACGCCTGTAAGTCCAGCACTTAGGGAGGCTGAGACAGGAGAATCGCGAGTTCAAAGCCAGCCTCAGCAATGGCGAGGTGCTAAGCAACTCAGTGAGACCCTGTCTCTACATAAAACACAAAATAGGGCTGGGGATGTGGCTCAGTGGTCGAGTGTTCCTGAGTTCAATCCCCAGTGCCAAAAAAAAGAAAAAAGAAAAGAAAAGAAAGAAAGGAATGGGATGGGAGGAAGGTGTTTCTGAACCAGTAAGCGAGACTCGTTCACACCCAGCTGCACACAGCAACCACTCAGCCTGTCGCCACCAAAGCCTTCTGGCAGTGCTAGGACAAGTGACGCTGTCCTTTGACCCAGAAGAGAGAGAAAAATCCAAAGCACCACCTGGACTAGGTTTTTCCATCCCACACCCACCTCCCGGCCCCTCCGCCTAACAGGCAATGGTGTGGGGACTGTCACCCAAAGGACCCCACAGTCCAGTCAGCTGTTCCCAAGCCCTTCCCTAGCATTCCTAGGAGGGTCTGTACTAAGTGAGCATCCTTTCCTTCTGTCTCTAAATCCATAAAATGGCAGAAAATCTAATTTTAAAGAGGAAAAAAATCCACAATAGTACTAGACCTGAAATTTGGAAGATGTTTTGGGAAATAGTAAAAGCGCACCCGACATTCCATGTCAACAAGGGCTCAGAAGCAAGCTAATAGCTACTTTGCAAAAGCATTTGAGTCTAGTAGCTGTGTCTGAATCATAAGCCAAAACCCCAAAGGGGACCTCCTGGCAGAGGCTCCCGCCCTTTGGAGTCCAGAGACTCCAAGCAGCAAAATCATCACGCTTGCCACGTCTCCGCCATCTAGAGTTCAATAAGGTGCGAGGCACTCAGGCTCAATGCCAGTTATCACACCAGATTTGATCTAGGGTGTGGGGCAAGACCACATACCACATGCAGAAGCTGCCCAAAACAGAGCTGAGATTGAAATCCAGGACTCCCAGCTCTGTGCCCTGGGTTCTCCATCACTTTCTCCATTTCTGCTAAATGTTTTCCCAAATAATACTTTTAAAGTTATCTCAAGCCAGGCACAGTGGCGCACACCTGTAATCACAGCATTTTGGGAGGCTGAGACAGGAGGATCACGAGTTCAAAGCCAGCCTCAGCAACGGCAAGGCACTAGCAACTCAGTGAGACCCTGTCTCTACATAAAACACAAAATAGGGCTGGGGATGTGGCTCAGTGGTCGAGTGCTCCTGAGTTCAATCTCCAGGACCAAAAAAATAAATAAAGTTATCTCATGTTGTAAAATTTAGGCTTTAAAAACCAAACAAAAAATTCCCAATAAAAAGTATCATAATCCATCATCACACCCAAAAACAAAACCATTTTATTAGTATTTCTTGTTTTCACATGTATTTTATGTATGCATAATTGTAATCGTGGTATGCAAGCAATTTATGCCCTGTTTTCCTTTGACCCTATATAAGTCTTCCCCCTGGAGGCTTGATTGCTCTCCTTTTTAATGTCTACATAATATTCTTTGATTGAATAGACCATGATTCATTTTCTTCTCTCCTTTTGACCATTTATATTGTTTCCAATTTCTGCTACTATAAATAACACTGCAATTAACGTCTTTATTGCCTCAGCTAAATTTAAATGTTTTATGAAGCAACTGAATACTCTTGTGTGCCATTTCTTTTTGAACAAAAATGGAACGTCCCAGTTTCATAACAAGGAACAATCTAAATTTAGGTCCACTGGCAAAGCTGTGTGACAAGTCAGAGCAGCACCGGCAAAGTTCTGAAAGCATTTTGGAAACAAAGTCTATTTAGTTGATTTGTCTCTCTTTGTGGGATACACTAAGTCTCATGTTGCTTCAGTTTAAAGTGAACTTCAAGATGGCCAAGTGTACCCTTGCAGGAATTTTTTTTTAATAGTACCATGTCTCTTTTACTTTCTGCAGATCTTATCGCACCTGGCCAAGGTTAAGGTCAGCCATGAATGCATAATTGTCAAGCTACTTAAAATACAGAGTAATACCGTGGTCCCTACGTATCCTTGGTGGATTGGTTCCAGACCTCCCCACCACACACACATACTAAAATACACAAATGCTCAAGTCTCTTCTTTAAAAAAAATACATAGTACTTACATAAAACCTGCACTCATCCACTGGTATACTTAAAATCATCTCCAGATTATGTATAATACCCAATAAAATGTAAATTCCATGTAAATAGTGATTATACTATATTGTGTAAGGAATAAAGACAAGGAAAACATGTGTACTTGTTCAGTTCTGATTCAAATTTTTTCCAAATATTTTCAGTCTTTGGTCAGTTGAATCTGAGGGTACGGAGCCCATGGATGCAGAGAGCTGACCACCGTGAGGAGGTGTGTTCTTTTTTGAAGTATTTTACCACCACCAATAAAACAATGCCTAGTGAACTTATGGGGGTGGGGAAAGCATGACTGGAAAAAAATACCAATTAGGAGTCTTAGAAAATAAAAATCTGATAATCCAAATGTAAAACTCAGTAGATGAAATGAATGTAGATCAATGCAAGTGAAAAAAATTATTGCCCATATAATCAACTCACCCTAAAAGCCATTTTATAAAAATTTCTCATGTGGAGAAACAAGAGCAAAAAGGACAGAATAAATTAATAATAAAATAGAATTTACCAGAGCTAAATAAAGACACAGTATTTGTGTTGAATGAGTTCACAGATCACTGATGCCAGTGAAAAAGATCAGCAACTATATTAGTGAGCTTTGTGTTGCTGCAACAAAGTACCTGAGACAAGCTACTGATGAAGTCAAGAAAGGTTTATTCAGCTCATGGTCATGGAGGCTGGGAGCCCCAGCTCTTGCAGGAGGGTTGCCCACTGGTTTGGCCTCTGTGAGGGCAGCTGATGATAGTTAACAGGTGTGTGTGTCAGGGGAGGCAGGCATATCTCCAGCCAGAAAGCAGAGACAGATGGGCAGGTCCAACACTTCTGCTCCAGGGCACACACTCAAGGACCCAACCACCTCTCATTAGGCCCTGCCTCTTAAAGATCCCCAGCACCTCCCAATAGCACCACCCTGAGGACCAAGACTTTGTATAAGGACTTCGGGAGACACTCATCCAAAACCATGGCAACACCTAAAGGTACCTTTGGGAAATTTCAAAACAACAGGGATGAAGAAATCCTAAAAGGTGTCAAAACAGGAAAAATGAAGCCAGGAGCAGTAGCGCACTCCTGTAATCCAGCGGCTGGGGAAGCTGAGTCAGGAGGATTGCAAGTTCAAAGCCAGCCTCAGAAAAGCCAGGCGCTAAGCAACTCAGTGAGCCCCTGTCCCTAAATAAAATACAAAATAGGGCTAGGCATGTGGCTCAGTGGTCGAGTGTCCCTGAATTCAATCCCTGGTACCACCCCACCACACCCCACCCCAAAAAAAACAAACAAGAAAAATGAAAGAATGAGAATGAGAGAAAAACATGCCTACAAAGAAACAAAAATCTAACTGGGCTCTGCCTTCTCATTGGCCACAGTGATCACCAAGACAAAAGGATAAAAACCCTCAAAAATCTGAAGATAAAACCTATTTTGAACTTGGTGATTAGTACATAGTCAAGTGCTAATATTTAAGTGTGATATCAAACTAAAGATACCTTCAGACATACAGGAGCTCACAGAGTTTGTCATTCAAAAATCTTCTTTGGACAGATTAGTTAGGGATTTATTCTAATAAGACAAACAAAAATTTAAGAAATTAGATGTGATAAAATACAAGTAACCTTAGTGAAGGGAAAAAAAAAAACAAACCATAAAATCAAACCCCTAATGGTCAGCTCATGAGTTTCACATGCAGGAATTTTAAACACAGAGGAGAAAAATATATGTCTAAATAATTCTTTTTTTTTTTTTTTTTTTTTTTTTTTTTTTTAAAGTAAATCTTTTTTTTTTTTTTCTTTATTGATTTATTTTTATGTGGTGCCGAGGATCGAACCCAGGGCCTCACGCATGTGAGGCAAGCGCTCTACCACTGAGCCACAATCCCAGCCCCCCTAAATAATTCTTGATGCATAATATTTTTACTTGTTATTAAAAACTCAGAGTGTATACTTGAATCAAAACATCACGTTGTATCCCACAAGTACGTGCGATTAGAAGGTGTCAATCAAAAAAAGAAAGAAAATGAAAACCATTTTGAAAGATTTTGACTTTGAATGGGGGGGTTAGTGGGATAAGAAGAAGGAAGACTGATAGGAAATGGGGGGGGTTCAGTGCTAATATTCTTGTCTTTAGGAAAAAATAAAAATACTGTTTAATTTGTAAAAAAAAAAATCTTTAAAGGGCAATTACTAGAAAAATAGAAATGGGTGTATAACTACTCAATCTCAAACTATGGGAGGAAAAACAATAAAACCACCAAATCATTGCTCTTCAAAAGACAAGAAATAAAGCATGAAATGAGACCTTTTGCATAAATTGAGAGGTATGCAAAGCAGGTAAGCCCTAAATGGCTAAAAATATGCCTATTTACACTATAGTTAAAACAACTGTCTGTGTAAAAACAATTAAATCTGGTATTAGTGGCCTTTTATGGGGATTTTTTATTAGTGCATTATAATTATCCATAATAGTAAAATTCGTTATTACACATTTGTATGTGCACACCACGTAACTACCTCGTTGGGATAATTCTGTTCCCCATCACTTTACCTTTCCCTCCCGCCTCCCTCGCCCATGCCCTTCCTTCCTGTTGTACTGGCCTCCCTCCTGTTTTCACGAGAGCCCCCTCCAGTTTTTTTTCTCTTTTCTCCTCTCTGGCTTCCACGTAGGAGAGAAAACATGTGCCCCATGACCCTTGACTTTCCAAATTTGGCTTATTTTGCCTACATGCTCTCAAGTTCCATTTTCCTCCAATTTTATTCTTCTTTATAGCTGAATAAAATTCAGTTGTGTCTACATACCACATTCTCTGTGTCCACTCATCCACTAAAGGACACCTGGGCTGGTTCCATGACGTGGCTCTTGTGTATTTTGCTGCTATAAACATGGCACTGGTGGTCTTTTGAGCTAATGGGTCCCATCCTGCCCTAAAGAAATAAATAGCACAGGGTCCAATAGGCAGCGACATCTTTGGCTCCTTTATATAACAGTGGAGTGTAGGGTCTACCCCAAGTAGGGTACTACTGTGTGACCCTCCCGGGACAACATAGTTAAAGGAACTCTTGCCACACTGATGGCTGGTTACAGGTAACATGATTATGTGTGGTGTACACAAATAACGTTTTCTTCTCCTGTGACTGAGAAGTTCAGATCTCTGTCAGGCAGCAGACATCCTCTGTGGATGCAGGGTAGTTACCTGGCATCCACAGGACCCCATCTGTCCTTATGTCCTGTCAACCTTCTCCTCCTCTATGTTGATCTTTCTCCAGGCAACACACAGTGGTAAGAGCTCCACATGCCTGGATTCCCAGATCAAATCCAGTGGGAAAGTGATGACCATCTTTCTACAAACCATCCCATTAAAATGTCCTTGCCCCTGGTGGACTCTGGGATCACTAAAATTGTATTCCTTCCTAGATTCCACAGTGGCTGAATTATTCCACTACTTGCTTTAGAATCTGTTTCTCAAGAATTTTTTTTGGAGGGGGTGAGTACCAGGTATTGAACTAGGGCACTCAACCACTGAGTCACATCCCCAGTCCTATCTCACATTTTCTTTAGAGACAGGGTCTCACTGAGTTGCTTAGCACCTGGCTTTCGCAGAGGCTAGCTTTGAACTCACAATCTTCCTGCCTCCGCCTCCCAAGCCTCTGGGATTACAGGTGTGCACCATCACACCTGGCTGTTTAACAAGATATTTTGAGTTGGTAAATATTCAGAGCATGTGAAAAGGTGTGGTGATCTCAGTTGTGGGGAAAGATGCTTCGTTGTGTCTGTGCACACACACACAAGGCCTGGAAGGACTCATCAAATGGTAGATGGCTTGTGATTATGGATAACTTTGTTCTTTGGTTCTTGTGGGTTTTAGTTTCTTTAAAAAAACAAAAACAAAAAAAGCCTGTGCCCAACATCTGCTAGCCATAGCTAAGGAAAGTCAGCAACGAGGAAGAGAACAAGCTGCTCTGACCCAGAGAGCCAAGGCTACTCTTCCCAGAGGCCCCCCTCAGGGATGCTGGACCGCAACAACCAGACCCATCGGAGCCATCTCTGACCTCCACTCCCTCCGAGTGCCCTGGACCTTCTCACTTGCTGGGTGGTGGCTCCCTACCCAAAGCTTCTGCAAGTTCTATGCTGTGAGGGACCTGCCTGCCTGCAAATTTGTCAAAGTTTCAACCCAATGAAACACCCGCTTCTACTGACACCTTGTGGTCCTATCTTTTTCTTCAATCAGCCTCCCACTTGCTCAAACCCAGTACTGGGACCTCCCGTGCTTACTGAGGCAGAGGACCAGAGACATCTAGGGTGTTCCTCAGGCCACACTGCTAGAGAGGGTGGTGCAAAGACCAGACCTCCTTCATGGCTGCAGTTTAGAGTTGGTCTACTTTCTCCTGCAGTAGCTGGGCTCAGATGACTCTGTGGCTGGGCTCTGAAGTGGGGAGAGAGGGAAGGAGGGAGGCAGAGAGAGAGACTCCGTCACCTGCCCTGAGGCTGGAGTGACTCACAGCACCTGCCTGTTCTCTCCCTCCTCTCTCCTGTTACAGTCCACTCATTGGGGAATCAGGACAGAGAATGCTGGAAACCCGCCAGGCCTCCCCTTCCCCACCATGGCTTCAGCTCAGAGCACTCTCAAACCAGAAGGGAAAAAGTGTGCTGCTGTGTGGGGCTGGGAGTGCAGGCGTCAGTTAGGACTCATTCAGTGCTCACTGCAGGCTGTGCCTGCCCCAGGAACTGAACTGGGACTGTGTCACGTATGAACGAGCTCAAACTATGGCCGACCAAGATTCCACTGGGGGTGGGGCAGGGGAGGAAGGTCCCCAACAGAGTGGCAGCAGAAAAAAAGTGCTCTTTCATTAATCTCCAAGATATATAAAGAACTCCAAAAACATCAACAGAACAAATGACTCGATCAATAAATGGGCAAAGGAACTGAATAAGCAGTTCATAGAAGAAGAAATGTGAACGGTCAACAAATACATGAAAAAACGGTCAACATCTCTAGCAATTAGAGAAATGCAAATTAAAACTACCCTGAGATTTCATCTCACTCCAGTCAGAATGGCAGTTATCAAGAATACAAGTAACAGTAAATGTTGGCAAGGATGTAGGAGAAAGGGTACATTTATACATTGCTGGTGGGACTGCAAATTGCTGCAACCACTATGGAAAGCAGTATGGAGATGCCTCAGAACACTTGGAATGGAACCACAATTTGACCCAGCTATCCCAGTCCTCAGCATATACCCAAAGGACTTTAAATCAGCATACTATAGTGACACAGCCACATCAATGTTTATTGCAGCTCAATTCACTATAGGTAAGCTATGGAACCAACCTGAGTGCCCTTCAACAAATGAATGGATAAAGAAAATGTGGCATATATGCAAAATGGAATATTGCTCAGCCATAAAAAAGAATGACTTTATGACGTTTGCCAGTAAATGGATGGATCTGGAGATTATCATGCTAAGTGAACTAAGCCAATCCCAGAAAATTAAAGGCCAGATGTTCTCTATGATACGCAGATGCTAACACACAAGAAGAGTTGGGGGAGAACAGAAGTTCATTGGATTAGACAAAGGGGAATGAAGGGCAGGAGAGGAGATGGGAATAGAAAAGATAGTGGAATGAATCTGACATAATTTTCTTATGTTCATGTATGCATACACCATCAGTGAAACTCTACATCATGTACAATCGCAAGAATGAGGCCCTAATTACAATAAGTTTTACTACATGTATGTATAATATGTCAAAATACACTCTTGCTGTATATATAAAAAGAACAAAAAAATATTTTTAAGTTTCTCTTGTGTCATGGTTACCAACACACTGGGTATAGCCCCTACTACCCTCTTCAGGGTTTATCTCATGGACAATTTTCTAGACCCCTCATCATTCTTGCTACAGAAGATCTTGAATGTCCCCCAAAAGCCTATGTGTTGAAGGCTTGGTCCCCAACCCATGGCACTGTAGGATGTGGTTGAAGCTTCACAAAGTGAGGCCTACTGGGAAGAAATCAGGATGCTGGGGGTGTTTCCTTGAAGGGCCTATTAGGACTCCAGACCCTTCCTATCTTTCTTTGCTTTACCATGAGGTGACCGGCTTTGCTCCAACACGTGATTCCACCACAATATTCCTCCTCACCACAGGCCCAGAAGTAATGGAGCCAACTAACCACAACTGAAACCTCAGAAACTATGATCCAAGATAAACCTTTCCTTCTCTTACATTGACCATCTCAGGCATTTCGTCACAGTAATAGAAAGCTGACAAACACAATCCTAGATCCCATCACCAGATTATCTTCACGCTGGTTTTGATGGTCAAGATGAGGAAGGCTTTGGAAAGTTGACATCTGAGCCAGGTTTGGTGAAAAACTAGGATAAAGATGGGAAGAACATTCCAGATAGAGGAAACAAAAGTGGCATCAAGATGTAGATCAGCAGAGTGTGGCTCTGAAATCACCAAAGGCCAAGGGGGAGCTAAGCATGGCTGGGAATGATTACATTAGCCCTGGGATTTCAGCTCAATTTTTAAAAAATAGTTTTAATTGTTTAATTGAGGTAAAATATATACAATATTTTCTATCTGAACCATTTTTAATGTATAGTTCAGTGGTTACGTAAACACCCGTTGGTGTGCAACCAATCTCCCCAACTCTTCATCTTGCAAAACTAAAGCTCTGTCCCCTTTAAACATAAACTCCCCATTCATCTCTCCCTCAGCCCCTGGTACCCACCCTTCTACTCTCTGTCTCTAGGAATCTGGCTATTCCAGGGTCCTCACATAAGTGGGATCCTATAGTATTTGTCTTTTGGCGATTGACATATTTCATTTAGCTTAATATCTTCAAGGATGTTGTGGCATGTGTCAGGATGTCTGCCCTTTTTAAGGCTGAGCAAAATTGTTATATATATTCACACACACACACACACACACACACACACTCTCCCCACATCTTGTGTATCCATTCACCAGTGGATGGACATTTGGGTTGCCCACACCTTTTGTCTCTTGTGAATAAAGTTTCCATGAACACAGGTGTACAAATATTTCTTTGAGACTCTGCTTTCAATTCTTTCAAGTATATACCCAGAAAAGGAACTGCTGGGTCACATAGTAATTCTGTTGTCTTTTTGTGAGGAACAGCCATGCTGTTTGTTTTCTATGATGGAGACACCATCTTAAATTCCTGCCAAAAGTATGCAGGGCTTCCAGTTTCTCTCCATCCTTGCCAACACTTATTATTTTCTGGATTTTGTTTTGTCTTGTTATAGCAACCATCTTAATGCATACGTTCACCCCATTTCATAAAAGAACTTTTGTTTCTGAGTCATCAAATGATAAAGACTGGCCCCAGTGCATTGTTTTTAGGAGGATGGACTCCACTGAGGTTAGTCAAAGTTTGATTCTTAGGACATCAAGTTAGTGAGGGCATCCAAGTTCTCAGTTATTGGGCTGTATTTTCTTTATAAATCTTGCCAGCTCTGTTCTGCTTGACCAGCAGGTGTTCTCATTCCCAAGTATTCACTAGGGAAGGTGGATGTGTGTGTGTGTG
>PVHX01022040.1:0-28497 GCA_004024805.1 Geosciurus inauris | reverse complement strand
GGGTGAGGTCAGGTGAAAAGGGTTGGAAGGAGATGAGTAAGAGGGTCGCAGGCAGAGGAAGCAAAGTAGGGAGGAGGAGGAGCGACTGCAGAGGGTGCTGAAGGCAGGGCGGAGCAAATAGGAAGGGAGTTGGAGAGAGGGGGGTCCGCAGGAGAAGGGTGTTGCACAAAGGAGGAGAGGGCCGAGGAGACTAGATTTCCCATGTTGGAGAAGTGGTGGCAGAGACTTTAAAAGCAGACAACAATGCTTAGATGGCAACCAGGTCGAGTGTGTGGCGTCTGCGAAAGTTTGTTTGGTTGCACTCTTTGCATTTGTATAATGAGTGCTGCGGATCAGCGTGCAGGGAGGGACTCAGGCCTGCTTGGAGGCAGGGGGTGTGGCCTCGGCCAGAGGAGGTGCCAGCACAGCACGCTTGAGAATTTTATCTCTGCAAGCAGAAAAAAAATTGTGCGGGACAGTTCTATTGCAGTGCTTTTGTTCAGTTTTCCCTGGGAAGGCTTACAGTAGCAGAGAGTTTAGAGCTGAGCAGGCTGGCAGACGCACGGGCCGCCTAGTGGTGTCCGCAGAACTGCGCAGGGTTTAGCAGGCATGGAGGGCCTCTAGCAGGCAGGGCCGTGCAGCACCCTGGGAGGGGTAGGGTCTCTTTAAGGATTTGGAACAGTTTTTTGTTAGCTGGCGTGTGTTGTCGCGGCGCCTGCGAATGGACCGCTGGAAAGCCAATGGCAAAGAGGCCTATGTGCGTGTGCTGGGGCCGCGGTAGGCAGTAGGCATGCGCACGCGGGCGGCCAGCGGCAGAGCCGTGGTGAGCTGGCAGCATGAGCGGGCAGAGCAGAGCCGCGGAGGGGGCCCCGGGTGCACCGCAGGATAGGCGGAGCCGGAGCTGGAGCCGTGGGGCTCTGACTGCCAGCGAGTGCCCCCGTCCTAGCCGGGGCAGGCCGGGGGTGCGCACGCTGGCGTTTGCCCCGCTGAGCCACTAAAGGGTGGGCGGGACTAATGCCGCTTGGAACTGGGGCGCTGTGGCTGGCAGGCAGAGCCGCAGCAAAAGTGACCCGTTGTATTCTTTTGCCTAGCAATTTGCAGGGGAACTTGGTACCTCAGAACAGTGCTCTGTGTACGCGGGAGCTTGGGATTGTTGCAGCTTGCTGCGAGGGAGGGGCTGTGTGCTCCCGGGGTGGGGCTTGCGCCTTGGGAGAAGGCAGGCTTGGCAAGCAGAGGCTCCGCTTATTCCAAGAGGCAGAAGGCTTACCCGCTGGTAGCGGGGACCTCTCTAAGGAGCAGGGAAAGGCTGGGGAGAAGGAGGCGGGACCAGCCCGCCTTAGTTAGACAGCCAAAGAAAGGGGAAAGTCTCCCGAAGGTAGGAAGAACACTAGGAGAGATAAGAACAGGAAAATGTTTAAAAGTAAGGTTGGAGTCACTGGGCTAATCAGACTATCAGAGAAACCAGGAAGTAGATATTCCCTGAGCTACCCTTATCACACAAAGACAAACACAAAAGACACTCACAAAAAACAAGCTAGTGTTACCTTCACCAGCAAGACAAACGAGAATCGCCACGAAATCTTACCCACCGAGCAGAAAGGAGTCGAGAAGCCTGTCACATCACGTTAGGGTCACCATTTGTCGCTTTGATAAGAAGGGGGAGGAAAGGCCACGTGGCTTCTCCACGATGGAGAAAGGGTCCCCAGGTTACACAATATGGGGTCTCTCTGGACGGTGGCAATCCGTGGAGCCAATCTCCCCAGGCCCCGAGGTGTAGGTAAAAATTTGCTTTGCCCCAGTAAGACACAGAGATACCCGGGACAAGAAGGGACACAGCCGGGGTGAGGAGAAGCAAAGAACACCACTTTATTCTAGAAACTATAGATGCTTAAATACACTCTTGGACCAATCAGATCCAAAGGTCACAAACAAAGGGGTGCTCTTTGGCAAGAGCACAGTCTATTAGCATAGAATGGGGAAGGATGGAAGGGAGGGGTGGGAAGGTATGGAGATGCTCCAACATCCTACCAAAACAACAGCAAAATCACAAAATCTGCAGAACCTATATAAAACAGTGAAAGATAGTGATCCCTGAAATAAGAGGTGAGGTATACAGTTTCCCTCAGCTGCCTAGACTTTCTACACTGAGGCACCAGAGGCAGGGTTTGAAGAAGAGCCCAGTGGACTCCCTCAGCTGACGTCTTGAGCATACTGCAGGGTACCAGAAGGATGAGAGACATAACCCCAGAGACCTGCAGAAGGTCTCTCTTGAGATACTGATCAACAAAAGCATGTAAGCAAATGACTCAAGACTGGGAAGTCAAAGGTAATAAAATGGTGTCCAATGCTCACATGGTAATAACTTAAGTGCTTGTTGGTGTCAACCAGACAGGAAAATGTCATCATTCATGGAGCATTGGGTAGAGTACTTTGGAAGATCTTGCCTTAGTCATAGAAAATAATTAGATCCAGAATGAGCACTTCTTTGGACCAGTCTAACAAATCTTAAAAACAGAATTCTGAAGGATCAACTAAAGTAGTTTAACTGTATCCCATAGGAAAGGTCAGGAAAAGCTATAGAAACACAAAAATATCCAACACCCTACATGAATAAAATTCAAAACAGCCAGTATTCAGATTATCAGGCATGTAAAGAGGCAGGAAAATGTGATCCATGATAAGGAGAATAATCAGTCCATTGAAACTGACCCAGATCTACAGACAGTAGAATCAGCATAGAAGAATATTAAGGGAGTTGTTATAATTGTATTTTGTGTGTTCAGAAAGTTAGAAACATGGAACACATAAAACCCAGATCAGCTTCTAGATGAAAACTACAATGTTTGAGATAAAAAAAAATTCATTGGATGACATAAGTGGCAGGTTGGATACTGCAGAAGAAAAGATTAGTGAATTTGAAGGCATAGCAATAGAAATTAACCACAGTGAAACACAAAAAGTAAAGAGGAGGAGAGAAAAGCACCAGTGAGCTGTGGAACAAGTTCATGTAGTCTGATGTGTATAATTGGAGTCTCAAAATAGTAGGGGTAACAGAATAAGTACTTAAAGAAATAGTGGCTGAAAATTATTCAAACTTGATGAGAAGTATAAATCCAAAAAGTTCCATAAACCCTGAACACAAGAGAACTATACAGTTAGTTATCAACTTTCTACCCCTCAGCACCTGATGTGTGCTCTAGAATGTCTTTAGTATATGCTTTAAAGTAATGCCATTTAAGTCATGATGTTAAACTTTCTTAGTGCAGATTGCTGAAGAGATACTATAGTGGACAGAAGCTCCTGTTTCTGCCTTTTCTGGTGTAGGCTGGGGACAGAGGTGGGTATGTAAGGATATCTGGTGGAACATGTCCCAGAATGTGGTTCTTCTGCAGGGATTGTACCCCTGTCCTTTCTTCTGCGCTCTCCACCTATAAACTAGAGCCCCCACATCACTGTGTTCTGAAAGCTGCTTTGCTGCACTGATACTCAGACTGCATGTCATCAATTGCTCATCACCTCCACCACCTGTGCTTTAATTATGCACAATTTATTATATACCAGTTCTACATCACTGTTTTTAAAATAAGATATAGTAGTATAGTTGGAATTGGAATACTCACTGGGTATCAGAGGATATTAAGTAATCAGTTTTTATAAACTGAAATGGTATTATAGTATATGTTCCTGTAAAAGCTACATTCCTTTTTCCCCATCCATCTCTTAAGAGCTTCATATTAAAGTGTTTTTGTAGAAATTCACAATTCTAGTTTATCAATTTGTTCTGAAATTCATATGGCTATACATGAATATGCATTTACAGAGACAACATCCTAACTTGATTGTATAGAGACATTCTTATTATGATTTATTTTAGAATATTTTAGAAAAACTGACAAAGCAAATAAAGCATTAACATTTACTACTTTGATGTGCTGGGCATGCCAGCATTCAGGGAATATTTTCCCTAGTTTTCTATATTCTTAAGTTTTTTTCCTGTCAAAAAATTTTGATGGCCGGGAGTGGTGATGCACACCTGTAATCCCAGCAGCTCAGGAGGCTGAGGCAGGAGGATTGCGAGTTCAAAGCCAGCCTCAGCAAAAGCAACTCAATGAGACCCTGTCTCTAAATAAAATACAAAATAGGGCTGGGGATGTGGCTCAGTGGTTGAGAGCCCCTGAGTTCAATCCCTGGTACAAAACAACAACAACAAAAAAATCGATGAATTTAAAAGAAGATAGTATGTCACTTAGAGCAGTGGGTTATAGGACAAATAGGTGAGAATGTGGAAGATGACAAACAACAGAAGGCTTTGCCAAGGGGCTGGGATTGTGGCGCAGTGGTAGCGTGCTCGCCTAGCACGCGTGAGGCACTGGGTTCGATCCTCAGCACCACATAAAAATAAAATAAAGCTATTGTGTCCACCTAAAACTAATAAATAAATATTTAAAAAAAAAAAAGAAGGCTTTGCCAAGTCTGGACCAATGGGAACTAGGGACTCTTGAGAAAACGGGCAAACACTGTAGAAGATGTTTAAATATCTATGACAAGGAAATATAATAATAACTGAGGCAAAGGCTGTTTTGGTTCAGAGGTTTTATGGGCACCCACAGAAGGAAGGCCCAGTCACAGATGCAACTTCTTGGCACTCCCATCTGTGTTGGTGTGGGACATGAGTTAGCTGTCTTCTTTGCTTCCTCACTGCCTCTCTGGCTGAGCTCCACCTACCTGCCCAGGGTGACTGTGGGAACCTATGCTGTAGCATGACGAAGACCTGGGAATACAGATAGTAAGCCTCACCCCCACCCTGTCCAGTTTAGTTGGAGTTGGTGTTAAACTGAGGTGGGAATTCCATGGAAGAACATAAAGAATTTGAATTATTGGCTCTTCCAGGCGTAAAATGAGAGAATTGGAATGGTAGTGTCATCTCACATCCCTTTGAAACAATGTTGAGTCTCACTCCATTCCTCTAGAGGTATCACTTTGTCTTGAAAATGCTTAGAAATAACAATATTTTGTGCTTTATAACTGGAGCTGTTTTCATATATTATCTCATTTGAGACTCACAAATGTATTACCTGTTAGATGTTGTTATCTCTTATTTGCAGGTAAAGACACTGAATTAGGTGTTATTATCCCACTGGTAAAGATAAGGAAACAGACCTGGAGAGGCTGTGATTTGCCCAGAGTTGATCAGCTATCTGACTGTTTTTTCTTCAGACTTCTTTGAGATCTCTAAAAATCCAATTTGTATTCCCCAGGTATTGTTGAAAATATGACTTTTCTTGTAGAGCAGTTTATATCTCAGAATTTCCTCTTGGGTATAGTGTAGTTTGGTCCCCACAGGACAAGTTCAGCTGTTTTCATCCAAGACAGAGGCTGACAACAACATTCATAATTAACAAACCTGTTTTCTTTTAATTTGTGTTTATAATACAAAATAGATGAACAGAGAAAGATTCAGATTCAGAGGCCCTAAAATGTTGATTGTAGTGTTCCTAAATTTTTTTTTGTTAAGGCAAAGTTTTAATTAAGGCAGTGGTGGGTATTACTCTCATTCTTCCCTACCATCCCCTTATGCTGTTAATGACTCAGAATTCTTCCTGGAAATTTGCTATTTGAAGGCTAGCTGCTAAGTGGCTTTGCTTTTCTCATAATGTCTGATCATCAGGGCCCTGACTGTCAATTTAGTTAAGGGTCTGGAATTGGAATGTAGCTCTGTCATTATCCAGGACTATAGGCTTTATTAGAAATACCATATGGAGCTGGGCGTGGTGGCGCATGCCTGTAATCCTAGCACTTCAGGAGGCTGAGACAGGAGAATCGTGAGTTCAAAGCCAGCCTCAGCAGCAGCGAGACACTAAGCAACTCAGTGAGACCCTGTCTCTACATAAAACACAAAGTAGGGCTGGGGATGTGGCTCAGTGGTCGAACCCCTAAGTTCAATACAAGGTACCAAAAAAAAAAAAAAATACTGAATGGAAGTCTCTCCAAGTCTGCTTTTCACTAGAGTTTTAGTAAGAAAATATCTCTAATATCATGTGTTTTGCTCTCTACCTTTCAAACTCTTCTGTTTTGTTGGTCTTTAGAAAGGCCCATTGTTGAACACCTATTCAAGAATTGCCCCCACTAAAACAAAGAAGGACTGGCCAAATTATATTGTTGTGTTGTATGCATGTACAAATATGTTTAACAACGAATCCCACCATTATGTATATCTATAATGCACCAATAAAAACTATAGAAGAAAAAATAAAGTAAAAGGATGGATATTGAAAATTAAGAAAACATACTAGTTTATGAAATAGGCATAAGTGAATCAGAACTGGACAGGAGCCTAGTTATTTAGGCAGAGTCTCCAGATCCCACAGTTGTAGGTAGACAGGGAGTCGAGTTGAAGGTTAGCAGCTGACTTAGAAAAAACAGGCTGGAAAAAGGATGATTGTGTAGGGATCCAAGATATCTGTGAGGAGGCTCTCTCAAGGAACACATGTGGAGGAAAAGCCGTCCCTGTGCTGAGGATGTGGGACCCTAGAACATGGCTCTTGATGCTTGTAGTCAGAGGCCAAAGTGGATCCTGCTCTAAGTCTGCAAGTGTACATGTGTGAAGATCACCTGAGGTGCACACAGAATGCACTGTGGAACCTCAGGCTGCATTATGCTTCCTGCTGTAAACTGCATAGCTGTCTTTTTTTTTAGATGAAGGAATTTGTTTTATTTATTAAAAAAAAAATTTAAGCAGCTTTTTAAATTTGTTTATATATATATAGATGATAGTAGAGTATGTTTTAATATATTATACATATATAAGGAGTATAACATATTCTAATTAGGATCCATCCCATTTTGTGCTTGTACATGATGTGGAGATACACTGGTCGTGTATTCATATATGAACATAGGAAAGTTGTATCTGATTCATTCCACTGTCTTTCTTTCTTTTTTTTTTTTTTTAAAGATTTTTTAGTTGTAGATGGACACAATGTCTTTATTTTATTGTTTTGTATATGGTGCTGAGGATCAAACCCAGGGCCTCACGCATGCGAGGCAAGCACTCTACCACTGAGCTACAATCCCAGCCCCTCCACTGTCTTTCTTATTCCCATCCCCCCATGGAATATTACTCAGTCATAAGGAAGAATGAAATTATGGCATTTGCCACTAAATGGATGGAACTGGATACTATTATGCTAAGTGAAATAAGCCAATCCCCAAAAACCAAAGGCCAAATGTTCTCTGATATGTTGGTGCTAACACACAGCAAGGAAAGGTGGAGAGGGGAAGAGTAGAAGTGTTGCCTAAAGGTTAGCACCATTTTTCCCCGCAGTAGGCAGAAGGACAAAGATCACTCAGTTTAATTCTGTAAAACACAGTCTATAACTTTGTAATTATTACAGCTAAGTGTTGTTTTTATTTTTAACTTGGTTTTCATCCATAGACCCTGAATTGAAATGTAAATCTATTTAGAATTTTCAAAAGTATTTACAGCAGCTTTCTTCAAACTGTACCCCTTGTAGCATCAATCTCAAGAAACTGTCTCAGAACAGAAAAGGTTCTGTGGTTTAGTGAATCCAGGAAATAATATAACATTCTATCCTTCTCTTGGAGATTTGCAGAGCATATTAGTATACTAAAAGCTTTTGTAACCTGGTGTTTCCTAAAACAATTTTTTTTGGGTTTTTTTGGTACTGGGGATTGAACTCAGGGGCACTCGACCACTGAGCCACATCCCCAGCCCTATTTTGTGTTTTATGTAGAGACAGGGTCTCACTGAGTTGCTTAGTGCCTCGCCATTGCTGAGGCTGGCTTTGAGCTCACAATTCTCCTGTCTCAGCCTCTTTAAGTGCTGGGATTACAGGCTTGAGCCACCGTGCCTGGCTTCCTAAAAAAAAATTTTTTTTTTGAGTACCAGGTATTGAACTCAGACCACTGAGCCATGTCCCCAGCCCTATTTTGTATTTTATTTAGAGACAGGGTCTCACTGAGTTGCTTAGTGCCTCCCTTTTGCTGAGGCTGGCTTTGAACTCGCTATCCTCTTGCCTCAACCTCCCAAGCTGCTGGAATTACAGGCATGCACCACCACATGCAGCCCAAATTTTTTTAACCCCAGAAATTTTTTTGTTGCTAATGTCTGCTAACCTAAGTTAGTATTTTTTCCCTCCAGCTTTATTGAGATATAGTTGAAAACTGAAAATTGAATTAATACATGTATACATTTTATTTTATTTTTTTTTTAAAGAAAGATTTTTTTAATATTTATTTTTTTAGTTGTAGGTGGACAGAATATCTTTATTTTATTTTTATGTGGTGCTGAGGATCGAACCCAGCGCCTCACGCATGCTAGGCGAGCGCGCTACCACTGCGCCACAATCCCAGCCCATTTAATACATGTATACATTTTAAATAATTACCATAAGCAAATTAACACATCCTTCACCATACTTAGTTACCATTTGTGTGTGTGTGTGTGTGTGTGTGTGTGTGTGTATAAGAGTGAGAGAGAGAGAGAGAACATCTATAATCCCAGCAATTTGGGAAGCTGAAGCAGAAGAATTGTAAGTTTGAGACCAGCCTTAGCAACTTAGCGAGACTCTGAGACCCTGTCTCAAGATAAAAATGGCTAGGTATGTGGCTCAGTGGCTAAGAGCCCCTGGATTCAATCCCTGGTACCAAAAAGCAAAAAAGAGGGAGAGGGAGAAAGATATGAGGGCACTTAAAATCCACCCTCTTAGCAAATTTCAAGTAAACAATACAGTATCATTAACTGTATTTCTTAAAGAACATTGGAGACAGAACATATTCTTGGAATAATAGCTAAATGCCACGTGGACAGAGCTTAAAATGAGTAGGGAGATGTAGATTATCATTACTGTAGCCTATTATTTAGAGGAAAGTTCAAACCCTTATTAGGGGAATAAATAAACCCAGGAAGGGCACTAGTAACAACTAACTGCTGTATTTTCCTGAAGAGATGGCTGTATTTTGGAAAGTGGGACAGGCTTGTGTCACTTGGTGCTAGCATGATGCTGAGGTACCTCCCATTTTTTTAAGCTCTAAGATTTACAAAATTTACTTTTCTTTGATCAGAATTTGTACAGTAGAAAGGTAAATATTGTTCCTATTTTACAAAAGAGGAACCTCAGGGTAAATGACTTGCCCAAGGTCCATGACATGACTAGTATTATTAGTAAAGCTGCCATATGTGGAATTCTGGGCTCCAGGCTCCAAATCCAAGTTCTATGCCCACATCACATTTATGCCAGGGGCTTTTCTCATGGAAGCGTATGCTGTCCCTCATTTACTTTCTTTTCTCCCTGATAAGTACTTCTGATTACCTTTCTATCCTAGATTCTATTTGTTTTTGCTACTTCTGTGAACAGTGAACATGGTCTGGATATAGCAAATACCCAGCTTGTCTCTAGGCTTGAGTTTTGGTTTCAGAGAATCAAAATCGTTGGACTTGACCAAATTTAAAGTTTCTTTCACAGAATGTGCTTCAAGGCATGAATTGATGGATTGATTGGTTGCAGTACTAGGAATTGAGTTCATGGTCACTCTACCACCAGGCAATGTCCCAGTCCTTTTTTGATTTTTTTTTTTTTAAATTTGGAGACAGAGTCTTGCTAAGTTGTTGAGGCTAGCCTCGATCTTGGAATCGTTCTGCCTCAGCCTTCTGAGTCCCTGGGATTAAAGGTGTCCCTTACCACACTCGATCAGGCATGCATTTAGAACCTTCTGTGTTTAAATGTTTTTAGTTTGGATTTTCATAAATTCAGCAAATATTTAAAGACTATTAGCTACAGGTTAGGTACCAAGCTATATTTATTTTCCCCTGAATATGGCAGGACCCTATATAGTTTGAAAAAGCCATTTCATGTCTGCTGTCTTAACAGTCTCAAAATAAAATTCCTTCCACCACACTTTTACTTCATTCCACGTACTACACAGGACTCCACACATACCTGTATTAGAATATTCCATTCTCCAAGGCAAAACATTGCATTCTGAGGAGCCAGGAAGAAGAAATCTTTTAGGAAAATGAAGCCACAATAAGTTGGTGCTTCTTTTCATGGTAATAATGAATCTGGGTTAGTTTTGGAGTCACAAGGATGATAGAAACCAAAGTAACTGGATAGGACTAAAAGGAAGTTTTAAATTTTCCCTATCCCCCACTGGCCTAAATATCTCATGGCCTGGCCAACCCATTGTCCATACAGCCCTGTCACTTTTAGACTGACTAATGGGATAAAGAATTAGCAGTTTCTCCTTGCCTGAATTTTACCAATTTTCCAGTCAGCTAAAATTCCTCTCCTCCATGAAGGCTTCCCTCACTATTCTAGCACACAGTGATAATTGCTTCATTTTCTGAACTCATTATCATTTACTTAGCACTAGTCATACACTACATGGGGAGATTTCGTTTTATTTAACTTAGTTTTTAGCCTTTTATTACAAAACCCAGTACATATGCACTGGGAAAAAAAAGACACATAATTAAAAAATAACAGCAGCACATTTACACTTTCCTGAGATCACTACTGAAGCAGCTCAGTGTAGCTGTTTAGAGAATTTTTTGTAGGCATACAAATACATCTATGAATTTTAAAAACAAATTCATACAATATGTTGCATGTTCTATTTTGTAGTCTGCATTTAAACTCAACGATCTCCACTTTTCCACTTCAGTAATTTTTCATGGTTTTAATTTTAAGTCATATTCAGATTTCTCCTGATGGAACTCAGAAAGTCCTGTGTAGTTGTTTTTCACATCTGACTCTAATCCAGAACCAAGCATTGTGTCTAGTCCATCATGCCTGGTCCCTTAAGTCTTATTCTAGTACGACCCTGCTCCTTTCTGTGCCAGGTACATGTTGAAGTAACTGGTCCAGTTTTCCTGCAGTTACAACTTTTCAGTTTGCTTGGTTGCGTCCTCATGGTGACATTTAGCTCATTCTTCTGTTGCATGGTTCTTCCAGTTAACTAGAAATTGTATGTGAAAGCTTGTTGGATTCGGGTCAAGCATTTTTGGCTAGAAGCTGTGAACTTCTGATGATTTACATCAGAGGACAGGTTGCTGATTGTCCCTCAGTGAAAATGAGATTAACCTCTGAACTATTGTGATGATGTAGATTCTCCATTGTTCAGTTTCATTATCCCCCTTTTGATAAGAAAAGTAATATATGGAGCATTCGGGTGTTGGCTATGAAAGATTCTTCTTTGAAAAACCATCAAATATTGGAACCCAATTTCTCATCCTTCCTTGTCATTGAGCACTTTGATAAAAACACCCTATCACCAACCAAATTTTCACATGTAACTTTACTGTATGATTTTGGTCCGTATAACTTGCTGATTCTGATTTTAGAAAATGAACCAGTAAGCCAGGCGTGGTGGTGCACGCCTGTAACCCCAGCACTTTGGGAGGCTGAGGCAGAAGAATCGCGAGTTCAAAGCCAGCCTGAGCAACAGAGAGGCGCTAAGCAACTCAGTGAGACCCTGTCTCTACATAAAACACAAAATAGGGCTGGGGATGTGGCTCAGTGGTCGAGTACCCCTGAGTTCAATCCTTGCTACCAAAAAAAAAAAAAAAGAACCAGTATTGTAAACTAATCGAAATTCTACTTAAATGAAATTGGGAAAATTTATAAAATAGACCTGAGATATGCCATCTTTAGAAATGACAAACCGGGGCTGGGATTGTGGCGCAGTGGTAGTGTGCTTGCCCAGCACGCATGAGGCACTGGGTTCAATCCTCAGCACCACATAAAAACAAAGATATTCTGTCCACCTACAACTAAAAAAATAAATAAATGTTTAAAGAAAAAAAGAAATGACAAACCAAGAATTGTCTTTTAATGCAGACTTGGGAACACTCAGTCAGGATTACTTGAGTGTAATTCAGGAAGGCATGACTGGACTATATTTAGCTAAAATTATGATACTCAAATTAACTGCACATTAGGGGGTTTGAGAGCTGCTGTCTGGCATTGGGTCTCCTTCCCTGGAGTGGGAACACTGAGTTTGCACAGGGGCATCTGGTCTTGGAAAGGGCAGGACCATGACTTTATGACCCAGCACTGCTGTCTGCTGCTTTCTTGGGGCCAGCAGGAACACAGCTCTCTGCTACTTCTAGTGTCTCGATCTAATTTAACCTTTGACCTGTGTTTAAATTGTCTGTCAGTTCTCTGGAACTACACTGGAGCTGTGTGGTTTGCACAAAGAAGGTGATCTTGGTTGGGTTGTTTGTGTAGCTGTTCCTCCAACATAAGAATAACAGCAGAAAAACATTGCTTGGTACCACACACTGTGGTAGATGCTTTCATTTGATCCCATGTCAACCCTGTGTGGTGTGCATCCTTCTTCTATTTCCTCAAAACGAGATGCAGAAGGTATTGCCTAAGCACACAGCAAGCAGTGGCTGAGCTGGGATCCACATCAAAGGCAGCTGACCCTGAAATGCTGCTCTGCAACCCTGACTAAACTGCTTATTGTAAGGAATGCCCTTGTGCCTGAATCTTTTTTGATAAAACCTTATTACAACTAAGAAACCTACAGAAGGAGCATAAAACATACACATACATATTAATGAAATGCTGCAATAAAAGAAATACCCAAGTAACACCACTCAGATTAGGAAATAGCGCATTGCCAGCCCTTGAGAAGCACCTGCAAGAGCTCAGCCCTCTTCTCCCACAACTTCATGAGAATAATTTTTTGCTTGATAGTGAGTTTCACCTGCTATGTATCCATTAAAAAATGCCATATTTTTGCCTGTTCTGAAATTTTATGTACATAGAATCATGCAGCAGGGATTATTTTGTGTCTGTCTGCTTTTTAACATTTTGTTTTTATAGTTCACACATGTTGATGCACTTAGCTTTGTTAATTCATTTGCTTTGGTGTGTTATGTTCTGTTTTATAAATATTAACAACATGCCTGTTTCACTGGTGATAGATATTTATAGGTTTTAACCATTAACAAATAACATCTTTACATCAGGTACACTTAAGCACACATTTATGTAGGTTATACACCTTGGAAATTGCTAACTACATAAATCTTTAACAGCTGCTCTGATTATTTCCTTAGGATAGATTTCTAGTAGTAAAATTAATGAATCAGCTACAACCATGGCAGTGTGCAATGGCACACACCTGTAATCCCAGCCACTCAGGAGGCTGAGGCAGGAGGATCAAGGCCAACCTGGGCATTAGACTGTGTCTCAAAATAAAAAATGCTAAAAGGGCTGAGGATGTAGCTCAATGGTAAGGTGTACCTAGGTTCAATCCCCAGTACAAAAAGAAAAGAAAGGAGGGGAAAAACAAAAGGAAGGTGTAACCATGGAAGGTGATTTGAGAACTGTGAATTTACTAGATTAATAAAGTAGCCTTTATTCTAGTTTAATTCTTTCTGTTGCAATGTAAACCACTTCTACTTTGTTCAGCTGCAGAAACAAGCTATTGAAATAGTAATCAATTTTCTTGTACTGGGAGCATTAGATTTACTTTCCTCTGAATTTCATCTAGAATTGTATTGGGGGGTTAACTGGGGGTTGAACTCAGTGGAACTCAACCAATGAGTCACATCTCCAGCCCTTTTTTGTATTTTATCTAGAGACAGGGTCTTACTGAGTTACTTAGTGCCTCACTGTTGCTAAAGCTGGCTTTGAACTCACAATCCTCCTAAGCCACTGAGATTATGGGTGTGCACCACTGCACCTGGCTGGAATTGTATTTTATGTTCCCTAAAACCCATTCTTTTGAGTGTAATAATTATGACTGGCTACTTCAAAGGATTAGAATTATCGGTGAATTTCGTTGTACAGAAATGTATTAGAATTTGCCATGATCAAATATATGAAGAAAGTATGTGTTCTTTCTCACAATTCAGTATTTTAATGTGCTTCTGAGTTGCCGCTTTTACTTTATCAAGTGTGATCCCTAATTTGTTCAAGTTTTTTGTGTCCTGCCTCGAATGCAGGGCTGCGTCTTATTCAGTGGCCATCATGCCATTGCCTTGCCTAAGGTACATGTTCAGTAGTCCTATGTTGAGTGGTGTTTATATTTGGAATGATTGTCTTTGTTGTGTCTAGTATGTTAGATTTATTAATGATCATTTTGATTTATAGAGTGCCGCCTTTCTCATCTAGGAGTTCTGAAGTGACAGCTTGTTTGTCACTGATTCGTTTTGGCTTGAAAATTATTATTCTGGCATTTAAATGAGCCTTAGTCTGGAGGCTCCAGATACTCATTTCTATCTTTTTAAGCTTCCCTGCTCCTGAGACTTTTCAGGCTTATAAGACTGCAGTTCATTAGTATTCTCCATCATGGCATCCCAGATAGACATGGAGGTTGATTGACAGAAAGGAAGCAGAGAGATAGTGCCTTATACCTGAAAGTCTGCATAGACATTAACCAGTCGATTTGCCAGCACCTTGAAAAAGTAGGAAATGGGTTTTTATTTTATATTTAATAGCTGAGAAAATGAGATATGTTTTTAATCTCTTAATTCCCCCTGAGAAGTTGATGTTCACTTGGAAACAACTTTAAGATCATGGAGACATTCTGGTTTGCATAATACGTTTCCATTTTTTAACTGAATTTGTTTGAACAACTCATACTTTGGCCTTCCATTTTTCTCGGAAAACATCTGTATAAACATCAAAGCTTATTGGTTTCATGTCCACAAAACTAGTCCCCAGGGCAGTTTTCAGAAGGAGCAAGCTACTCCAGCTCCCTCACCATCCTTGGAAAAACAGGAAACAGGACAGCACAGCTCAGAACACTAAGCAGCATCTTGCTGCCCCTGAGAGTGAACTGGCAGTAGATGGGCCATTTGTCCTGCACTTCTGAGGGCTAGAGGAGGCAGAGGCCACATTGCTCAGTGCCTTGCTCATGTTCACCCAGCAAGCCAACAGCAGTTAGGAATAGATTTCAGTGATTGAGGATCCCTGTCCCAGGACTTTTTCTTTATATCAGTGGCTCTTATCCTGTTTTCCATCAAGATGGTGCTCAAAATGCTCTGTAGTGTTCAGTTTACTCAGAGGGCGATCTGTAACTACACCTTTTCTCCCCCACTGGAGAAAATAGAGTAAGCATTCTGAATTTGTTTAGTGATTTTATTTTTTTAAGTAAAAGACTGACTTCATTACTTTATCAAGAGAAACAAATGACTTGTGATATATCTTGCGATTGATCATGACCACGCACCAGTATGTTCATAAAGATTTATATAAGTGTAACATACATTTTTAATTTTTTTTTTTTTTGGTACCGGGGACTGAACTCAGGGGCACTTGACCACTGAGCCACATCCACCGCCCTATTTTGTGTTTTATGTAGAGACAGGGTCTCACTGAGTTGCTTAGCGCTTTGCCATTGCTGAGGCTGGCTTTGAACTCGTGATTCTCCTGTCTCAGCCTCCCTGAGTGCTGGGATTACAGGCTTGAGCCACCGCGCCCAGCTACATTTTTAAATTTTTAAAAATAGTGTATGGGCATTGTCAGAAGTCTTTTAGTACATTTGAATTCTTACACCAAAACAGAGCAGTTAGGGATGTAGCTCAGTGGTAGAACGCTTGCCTACCATGGGGGAGGGTCCTGGGTTCAGTCCCTAGTACTACAAAAAAAAAATTGATATCCCTCTTCCTGCCTGCTCACATCCAGTGTTTCCTTTTTTTTTTTTTCATTGTTGATTTTGTTTAAATTATTTTTTTGTTTACTGCTTGTTGTGAACTTTTTGAGTACTAGAGAGGTCACAGGGTACATTGAGCCACTCAACCTTTTGAGGAACATACTGATTAATGTGAGTGAGGAGGCTTATTTGGGAAAATGTTGTAATAGGGAAGTCAGTTAATCTCTTCAAAGTTCAGTTTCCTCATCAAAATAGTAGACTGGGGGCTGGGACTGTAGCTCAGCGGTAGAGCGCTTGCCTCGCATGCGTGAGGCCCTGGGTTCGATCCTCAGCACCACATACAAAGCAATAAAATAAAGACATTGTGTTCATCTACAACTAAATAAATATTTTTAAAAAATAGTAGACTGGAAAATAAAAATAAATAGTGGTTTGGTAATACCTGTCTAACAAGTATTATTAGAATTTAATGAAATACTCTGATAGCACTTGGCACAGGTGCCTGGCTCAGGGTAAATGTTCAGTAAATGATAAATGATAATTCTAGATTGCATCTAGAGAACCATGCAAAACACTAACATTAGATACTTAAATTGTATGAAGACCATTGATTTAACTATGAATTGAGAGAGAGAAGTGAGAAATGGGAGCTTGGCAAAGGCTTTATGCAAGATGTAGGGTTTAGCCAGGCACAGTGTCTCATTCCTTGTAATCTCAGTGGCTTGAGAGGCTGAGGCAGGAGGATCATAAGTTCAAAGCCAACCTCAGAAACTTAGTGAGGCCCTATGCAACATAGCAAGACCCTGTCTCAAAAAATAAAAAAGGCTGGGGATGTAGCTTAGTGGTTAAGTGCCCTGGATTCAATCCGTGGTGCAAAAAAAAAGGTAGAGTTTACAGGAGAGAGGCTTCAGTGTAGGTTACCAAGCTGGTGGCAGCATAAGGATAAGGAGAGGATGGGATTGACCTGGAGGAGGAGTTTAAGCTCCCCCACTCTCCCCTACTCTCAGGCAATCTCTCTGCCTTTTAAAAATTCCCACATACTGTCTGTGTTGCTTCCCCAGTGACTTCCAGAAAATATTCTGTACCAAGTGGTAAAACCCTATGAGGCTAATCCTTGCTAGCATTCACTATTGTTTCCAAGGCAACCATCAGGTGAATCATAATCTGTGTGAGGCAAGATGTGAGAAGTATTCATCAATAAATGCCCACTTTTACTGGAAGAATGTCCCACTGAGAGATTACCAGGGTGTTTAGTTGCCATACCCAAAATCTAAATTCTGCTTTTGCATATTTCCATATTTGAACATTTAGGAGGAAATACTTTTCAAGGAAAAAAATCATGACGTGGATCTTTTTTCTGTAAGGAAATAGCATTATGCTTGAATTCTGTGTGAATAGTTTATGCAAAATGGACATAACCAATAAGATAAATCTGATAGGAAAAAGAGGATTTATATCCAATTTGAGCAGAGTTTTCATGACTGTAGGTAGGTAAATAGGGAAAAGGTAAAAAATTGGATGATTAATCTTCAGTCTGTTTTACTTAAATTATGGGGAAGATTTAAAGATAAAATTCTTAACATTTAAAAATAAAAATTTCCTTCTGAAAATGGAATCCATTATGTAATATGGGTATTTTACATAATTTGTTCCCCTTTTTAGACAACCTTAAGTTGAAAATGAGTTCATATATACCAATTTTCCTGTATTCAACAAATTTGTCTACTATGTGCCTTGCATGGTTTTGATTATTGGAGTTATGGAAGGAAACAAAACAAAGGTCTTGACCTTTTAGAACTTATATCAAAGGCAAAGAGAGAGGCAGTAAATCAGTTAATGAACTATATATCAGGTATGATAAGTGGTACAAAGAAAAACAGGAAGGAAATAAAGATTGACACAGGTAGGGGAAGGGTGAATGTCTCAGACCATTTTCTGTTATTGTAACAAAATACCTTGGCCTGGGTAATTTATAAGGAATGGAAGTTTATTTGGCTCACAGATCTGGAGGATAGGAAGTCCAAGAGCAAGCTATTGGCACCTGCTTAACATTTGGCAAGGGTCTTATTGCCTCATGTGGAAAAGCACCTCCCATGGCAAGGCAGTGCAAGTGTGCCAGCTAGCTCTCTCTCCCTCTTAAGAAGCCACTAATGCCATTGTGGGGGCCCCACCCTCATGACCTCAGCTAATCCTCATTACTTCCCCAGAGCACCACTTCCATAAGAATTTAAGGATTACATTTCCAACACATGGAAACTTGAGGGACACATTTAAACCATAGCCGTGATCAGTGGAGGCTTCTTTGATCAGATGACATTTGAGAAGAGCCCTGAGTGAAGTGGGAACAGGCTTCTGGATTCTGAGGGAAGAGAGGCCCCGGCTGAGGGAGGTAAGTGCAATAATCCTGGTGGAAGATTGCATTCCACAGGACTGAGGACAGCAAGGAGGCCAGGAACGGAGGGAGAGTGCGATGAATAAAGCAGGAGAGATGAGGCGCAGTGGGGGAGGAATCTTGTAAAATGCTATGAGCCATGATAAGGACTGTACTGTATTTTGCCCTGAGTGAAATGGAAAGTGTCTAGAGGGTTTTGAGTGATGATGGGATCTGACTTGGGTTTTAGAAGACTGCTCTGTGTTGGAGGGCAAGGATGGAAGTGGGGAGGCTGGTTAGGTGGCTCTGCAATTGGTAGTTGGTGGGTGATGATGCTGGCTAGAACTGGAGTAGGATAGTGGGGCAGGGAGCAATTGGGGGATGTTTATTTTACTCAATAAGTATAGCACTTAAATGTCGGGCACTGTTCAGTTAGCTCTATAACAGTCCTCTGAGGTGGGCTTCAAAGATTGAGTCCTCAGGATTTGTGTATTGTTTGGATATGGTTCATGCAGGGGGACAAGGAATCAAGGATGATTTCTGTTTGGGGCTTGAAATTCCTGAAGAATGAAGTGGCCCTCTGCTGAGAAGAGAGGACTCAAGACGGAGTGCGCTGGGTGGAGTCCCTAGAATCAGCAGTTCAGGTTTTGGACCTGTTGAGTTTGTGAAGCACATTAGCTGTCCAGGTGGTGTGTCGAGAAGGCAGTTGAATATAGGAGCCTGACATCAGAGAACAGTCAGGGCTGGAGACACATTACAAAAGAGATCTCCAAGCATTCAGGAAAAAGTACCAACTTGGTGTCTGATTTTGCTGCTAACCTAACCCAAAAGGACATGAGGCAGCCTTCTCCTTGGCTATGATTGCATATTAGTGTTATCATTGGCTCTGGTATCAGACCTGCATTTGAGTGTAGCGCCATCATTTACGAATTAGGTAACCTTATCTATGTGTCTTACTCTAGCTTCAGTTTCTTTATCTGTACAATAGGTTAACAGTACTTATCCCATAGCATTGTTAAAATAACATGTTACACAGAGCAGTGCTTGGACATAGAAAATGCCTAATAAATATTTCCTATCTTCCAGTTCCCTGAGTGTGGTTTGTTGCTTTCAACCCAGACTAACAGAACACAACCTTTCCTTCTCATATGAAAAAAGTCTGAATGTATAGCCTACACTCATGTATACTTTTGAGAGTTGCCTACTTAATGACAAGCTCCAAAAAAAATTTCAAGCTGGAAGCAGTGGGGGGATGGGTGTGAGTGCCTGTAGTCCCAACTACTTGGGAGGCTGAGGCCAGAGGATCACTTGAGGCCAGGATTTGAGGCCAACCTGGGCAGCATAGTAAGACACTGTCTCAATACATAATAAGGACTAAAGGTTTAGCTCAGTGGTAGAGTGCTTATTGAGCATGCATGAAGTGCTGGATTTGATCCCCAACACTGCAAAAATTAGAAAAGGGGTTTCAATTCCATCTCCTATAAAGATAATGACCTTATAAAAGAAAGGCCTTTATGAGGTTTTTAAAGGACATAGGGAAAGAAGTTTTGGATTCTGAGTAATAAAAGATTACATATGCAAAAGCTGGGTGAAGGTGTAGGTAGAAGCACTGAGCAACAAATCCTGGGGTCAGTCATGGGTAATTTACATCAAAGCCTGAGTAAATCTACTTGAGCCGTGCCAGTGACCCATGGGAGGAAACAGTGCACTTTGCCAGGGATGGGCTATTTGAATCAAAGGGAATTACCTCATTAATTCCCAGAGATCCTGATGGAACCTTGCTAAAGGGGCACATCTGGGGTTTAACTTAATCCTATTTCTGTTTTCTACAGTCATTGCTGGGCTGTCACAGAAAGGACTCATTCAATATTTCGGGTTTTATCTCACAGAGTAAACATTTGAGCACCTACTGTGTTCTATGTACTTTATTAGAGAAACAGATAAATTGGTGGTGCAGTTCCTGTCCTCATGTCCTTCACGGTCTAAGAGAAAACAGCGCGTGACATGTGCTGTAACAGCATCATAGTGCCGCAGATAATGTGATTTCACCTTTGCAGAGGATAAGGCCATATAATGGTCACCTCTGAACTGGGCTGTTAAAGTGACAGATTGGGAAAAGACTTCCCAAAAGGCAGCATACCACAAGCACAGTCATGGAACGTGGCACTTAGGAGAAAAAGACATAATTTGATTAATAGCCTTGTGTGTTTGGTGAGGAGAAGAAAGTGGCCGCCAATTTAGAGTGCAGTTTTTTCCTAACCCTTCACTAGCTCCAAACAAGAATATTTTAAAACTCTTAACCACCTTTTAATGTCTAATTAGGTCCCCTGGTAAGCCATATAGCCAAAAGAAAGTGTTGAAAATACTAGAATTTTCTTTCCTTACTAGGATTAGACATGACAGTTATTTTCTGAGGGAATCCTGAGTGTAGCCCTGTAACAGCACTTGTCTTGTAGTGGAGGCTGAGGGTGTGCTGCAGCCCAGCCCATCACGGTCCTTGCCCACAGGTTGCTGAGTGGAATGCCTTCAGCGTGTAACCTCCCCCCGCCTTCCTGGTTGTCATGAGGAGGTTCTCAGTTTCTTTTCCAGGGATCTCCATGTAATCTCCTTTGAAAGCATAAATGGTTCACATTCCAGGAAGTCCATGGTCCTGAGTATTTTCTACCCTGAGGGAAGAAGGAACACAAGATGGATGTGTTCTTGGGGACTGTGCAGCACCGCATTTCTGCCCTGGCTCCCTAGACATTTTTCAAGGTTTTCTACTTTATCCATCTCCCGTGGGTGAAAGAGCCCCTAAATTCCCTGCAGCTGCTCAGTTGGTGCTGTCATTCTTTCCATATTCCATCAGTTCCCAGATTTCCTTAGCTCTTTCTTTTCTACCCTTGTTTGTTTAATTTGTTAGCCTTGCTGTGGCTTTCAGTACTGAAGAGGAGAAAGAGTGACACAGCAGCAGCAGCTCACACAGTACTCCTGTGCGCCACATACTGTCCTAAGCCCTTTCCTTTGCAGCCTTATGAACTAGGTGCTACTTTATCCTCATTTTATATGTGAAGAAACCAAGACATGGAAAGTTAAGCAGTTCTCCTGAGGTTACATGGAGAAGCAAGATTATATTCTTGGATTTCGAGGTTGGAAGACTTTTCCCACAAGAGCTATATATATCATTCATCTCCGAATCCCCAATTCAAAGCATAGTTAAGCAAGCATCCCATCCATGTCAGAATTAGAACAAAGGGCTAGGCCATCCACTTAGCACACCATTATGTCATTTGGGTTAAAAAAAAAGAATGGATACACAAAAACTTAAGAGTAAATCAAATGCTGTAGTTGTGAAGATGGTTGGAAATATCTGAGGCTTATTTTATGAATTCTTGTAGAACTTTTTAAAATAAAATTTTAAAATTTTTTCTCTCTGCTGAAGAATTTTTCACTAACTAGCAGCAGGCATCTGACTCTGAATAATCATCCTCTTTCAGAAACAAAGCAGATTAACCAGATTAACAATTGCCTCCTTGCCTTAAAGCTTGTGCTGCTGGAGTTGCTGATGTTCTCTTCTGAGGGATTATATTAGTGACAGTTTTATTTAAAGGATGATAACAAAACTGCTATTGTGCTCTAATTTTAAAGTTAAATAAAATTAGACATGGCTCCAACCCAGTGGGCATGAACCTTCCAAACGTTAGGGGCTTTGACACATTCCGCCCATAAACAGGATGTGCATTGATTTTATAGACCTTCCCTCACAGGAGTAATAATGGCATCAGACTTGTTCATTCTAGGGGATGGCATCAGACTTGTTCATTCTAGGGGATGAGTTTTTAGCATCCATGAAAATCATCCAGCATATGGCTTTTTGTTTTTGACAAATAAGTGGGAATGAAATAGAAACCCAAATGAGAGTGGAGTGCTAACTAGCTGTGTTCTTAAGCAGGATCTTATCCTCCTTCACCTCATCCTGATAGGCCTGACTGCTGGCCATACCTCAGTTTCATCACCTGCAGAATTAGGGATTTGAACCAGATAGTCTCCAGGGTTTCAGCTTTCAAATCGCATATTTTTCTTTGAGAAAATGCCAGGTTTTTATTCATCCTAAACAGTAATAATAGCTATAATGTGTTATGTATTTAATCTGTGCTAAGCATTTTATATGTGTTTTTGTATTTTAATGCTAACATAACTTGAAAGGTAACTCTTTAATCACCTCTGCCATATTTGGAAACTGAGGTGCAGAGTAGTGAGATGATTTTCTCATGTTCACACAGCTCTGTGCTTTACTCTTAAACCACCTCTGTCTTGAGTTGTCTGTGTGCTTCTCATACCCCCTGCCAGTTTTTACAGATATTTATTCTGGGCCTTATATTGTTGCTTCAGGAGTGTTCATCTCATCTCCTCAGCTTCTGAACAATGAAGATTGTGTCTTATACTTATTTTTATCTCTCATAGGGATATGAAACTTTTTTCTTAGAAAGCAAAAAACTCCCCCCTCCCATCTTTCTAAGCTCACGCCCTCTGAAATTTGTTGTGATTATCACTGAAATTCCTGACTTTATTTGATATTATCAACACAGTTATTGCTGTGTTGAGGTACAATCCTTTGTACCTAATTTTTCAAGGATTTTTATCATGAATGGATGTTGAATTTTGCTGAATTTTTTTCTGTGTCTATTGAGACGAACATGTAAAGATTTTTAATCCTTCATTTTGGGCAGGGGATGTAGCTCTGTGATACAGCACTTGTCTAGCATGTGGAAGGCCCTGGGTTTAATCTCCAGTACCAAATGAGTGAATTATAATCCTTCTTTCTGTTGATGGCATACATTATGCTTATCGATTTGCATGTATCAAACCATCCTTGTATTCAATGGGGTAAATTTCACTTAATCATGGTATATATATATATCCTTAAAAAATGTATTGTTAGATTTGAATTGATAGTATTTTATTGAGAATTTTTCCATGTATGTTCATCAAGGGTATTGGTCTGTAGTTTTCATGTACATCTTCATGTGTGTCCTTGTCTGGTTTTGCTATCAGGGTAATGCTGGCCTTGAAGAATGAGTTTGGAAGGGTTTCCTCCCTTTTGATACTTTGGGATAGTTTGAGAAGAATTGGCATTCTTCTTAAAAATTTGGTAAAATTCATCATTGAAGCCATCTGGTCCTGGGCATTTCTTTGTTCAGACCTGTTGTTACTGATGCAGTCTTGTTGCTAGTTATTGGTCTACTCAGCTTTTCTGTGTCATCATGCTTCAATTTTGATAGATTATATGTGTCTAGAAATTTATCCATTTCAAGATGGTCTAGTTTGTTGGCATATAGTTGTTCATAGAATCCCAAATCATCCTTTGTAATGTGTCTTTTTTCATTTCTGATTTTATTTTATTTATTTCCCTCTCTTTCCTGGCTATTTTGCTTTTTATCAAAACACCAGCTCTTCATTTGATGGCTCTTTTGTTTTGTTTGAGAATTATTTATTTCTTCTCTAATCTTTCTTCTTTCCCTTTCCTAATTTGGAATTTGGTTCTTGCTTTTTTAATCCCTTGAGTTGCATCATTAAGTTGTTTATTTGAATTTTTTTTTAATGTGGGCACTTAGAGAATAAGTCCCTCAGGATTTTTTTGTGATTGAAGTTATTTTGCTCTTGGTGTAGGATTCTTTTAAGCATTTTTTTGTTTTGTTTTGTTTTGGTAGATGATCTGGTGATGATGGAGTCCCTCCATGTTTGCTTGTCTTGGAAAGTCTTTATTTCTCCTCCTATCTGAAGGATAGATTTCTGATTTATTTTAAGTTGGTAATTTTTGTTCTTTTGGGACTTTGGATATATCATCCCATTGTAAGTTTCCTGAAGAGAAGTCTGCTGTTAGTCTAATGGAAATTCACTTATAAGTGAATGTATGCTTTTCTTTTGCTGTTTTTAGAATTTGTCTTTTACTTTTGACAGTTTGATTATAATAAGTGTTGGAGAGGATCTTTTTTGGTCAAATATATTAAGGGTCCTTTTGAGTTTACTGAACCTGATTGTCCATATCTATCTCAAAATTTGGGAATTTTTCAATAATTATGTCATTGAATAGGTTTTCTATGTCTTTTCCCTTCATTTTTCTTCTCTTCCTGGAACACCAATGATGTAAATGTTTGTTGACTTAATGGCATCCTGTAGGTCTTGAAGCCTTTTTCAATTCTTTTTTTCAATTTTTTTTCTTTTTTAATCTGACTTGATTATTTCAAAAGACCTATATTCAAGCTCAGAAATCTCTCCTCTGCCTCATCAGTTTTACTATTGATGCTCTCCATTGAATTTTTAAATTTCATTTATTGAGTTTTTAAGCTCCAAGATTTCTGATTGGTTCGTTCATATAATCTCTGTCTCTTTGCTGAATTCTCATTTACATCATGAATTGTCTTTGTAATATCATTGAATGGTCTGTTTTCACTTGTATCCCATTGCATTTCCTTAGGAATCATTTGGAATTCTTTGTCAGACAATTTGTCTATTTTCATTTCTTTGGAGTCTGTTGCTAGAGTTACTGTCTTTCTTTGAAGGCTTGTTGTTGTTTTGGAGATGGTGTCTCACTGTGTTGCCCAGGCTGGTTTGGAACTCTTGGGCTCAACTGATTCTCCTGTCAGTCTCTTGAGTTGCTGAGACTACAGGCGCACACCACTGTGCGAACTGGAGGCATTACGTTGCCTTGTTTTTTCCATGCTTCTTGTGTCCCTTCATTGATATTTGCCCAGCTGGAAGTCGGCTCTATCAATTTTATAGAGCAGTCCTCATAAGACTTTCTGCTGGACATGTGTGCTAGGTACTTATTGGATATTTTGTGTTGGTGGGTGCTTGAGTATCCATATAGCTTCTTTAGCTGTGAGCAGTGTTGGCAATGTCTGCAAGTGTCTCAGTGGCCTAAACTGCAGAAATTGTGAAAATGCACCACCAGCTGGGATGCAGTGTCTTTCAATGGGGAAAATTTGCTGGCAGATCAAGTTACAGTGTGCCCAGCTGCTGGTATAGGGCACCTGTCAGTTTCCATGGGTTGTATGAGGTAGGGCCACCCCACTGGGCAGAGGTAGGTATGGTGCGTCATGCCTATGAGGTCTAGGCTGCACCATTGGGCCTATCCGGAAACCTGTCAGGATCTAAGAGCTGCATAGGTGACTTTGCAGGGCTTCTGGGGGCCAGCCCACTCAGAGTCTTCCCATCTGCTTCCTGGAGCCTGCCCGTTTTGCTTCCTATAGGAGAGTGGAGCTGAGCCTCTGTTTCTCGGGGTCTCAATGTGCTGAGCCACTGAAAGGGCTGCTCAGCTGCTTTGTCCCGCACAAGAGGATGGGCAGGACCACTCTGGAAAGACTGGTAGACCCAGGCCTCCTGACTAGTTCAGAGGGCTGGATACGTGGAGCCACTGGGGCAGTTCTCCTGCCACTTCCCAGGAACCCCAGATAGATGGAGTCCCAAGATGACACCAAGCAACAAGAGTCTGGGTGGGACAAGCACAGTGTGGACTGAGCTCCTTCTCTGGAGAAGGCAGTGTTGTAGTAACTCGGCAGCAATCCTATATGGATTCAGGCCCTGCAAGGGCCACAGGGTTCTCAGCAATAAATGTTTCGGGTGTCTGGTGTGAGTGGGAACTGCCAGTGGCCTCTTGCTTACCCTTTTTCTGCTGAGTGAAATCCCTCTTGGTTCAGGATTGATCTGAAGAGATGGAGGAGCAGATACTGTGTGCTTTGTTCTCTTTATAAAATAACATGTCTCATGGCGCTGCAGTGTCTCTGCCACATCCCTGCTGCACCCCAGTGCTCTGCCTCACACACTCCAGTGATGTAGCTTTTGGGTTTTTTTCTTTGTTTTGGTCCTTGTTTTAGACAGAAGTGTACCAGGCACTTCTAGTCAAAAAAAAAAAAAAAAAATTCCAAAGTAAAAATTACTAGGAATCTCATACCCATAGGTAACCAATGATTACATTCTCATAAATGACTCCTATACATTCTTTTTTAAAATATTTTTTTAAGTTGTAGATGGACGCAATATCTTTATTGTATCCATTTATTTTTTATGTGCTGAGGATCAAACCCATTGCCTCACGCATGCGAGGCAAGCACTCAACCACTGAGCTACAACCCCAGCCCTCCTATGCATTCTTTTATGCATGTATACACATAAATGTCTATACATGATTTCATGCAAATGGGATTAAATATGCCACGTGATTTTTTTGCTTTACATTGTTGAAAGTTTTCCATATTAATATGGATAGATACATATTATGGTGGTAGATACATAATATGGGTAGACAGTATTCCATTGCATTAATATACTATGTTTTTAATCCAGTTTGCTAACACTGAACATTTAAGTTGCTTCCCATTTTTTACTAAAAACAGTACTGCATTGAACATCTTTGTACATAAATCTTGGGTATGTGGTGCTTATATCACGTATCTGCACTGAGGTGTTGTTAGTAAGGCAGTGCAGCAGAAGCTTTGCTTCTGGTGTTTCCTGAACACCGTAAATATACAAGAGCCCAGCAGCTCAGCATGGGCAGCTCTGCCTTCACAGGCACCAAAGTTTTAGCTGTTCAAAAAAATATGTTGAGTAAGCTATTTATCTACTAAACATTGAAATAAATTGAAAAGCTTGAACAAGATAAAATTTTATTTTGTTAAAATACCTCATTTTTCATTTGAAAAAATCCTTAGGTGTTTCTGTGATTTCTTTGGTCATAAAGTTATGCTTTGTAAGGACTAGAGGGTATGCTTCATGTTTCCAAATGAAAAGGACACTTAAAAGGAAAACTGATGGGCTGGGTTGTGGCTCAGTGGTAGAGCGCTTGCCTCGCATGCGTGAGGTACTGGGTTCAATCCTCAGCACCACATAAAAATAAATAAAGATATTGTGTCCATCTACAACTGAAAAAAGTATTTTTTTAAAAAAAGGAAAACTGACTTTGTAATAAGGAAACGTAAACCATTCATTCTGCAAATATGTATTAAACAATGTCCTGGATGCTGGAGTTCCAAGTCTAGGAGGAGAGAGATTAAAATAGTAAAATGAATTTCAAACTAGTTGAAACCTAGAATGAGAGACCAGGGAAAGAAAATGTTTTGTATTTGCAACTATAAGAACCCTGCTAAGGGTTTCTTTTGTTTTTGTTTTTGTTTTCTTCATCTTTAGACTTTATCAGCCATGTTGCTGTTAAATTATGAGTCCCTGTTTCCCATGATTTGCTTTTCTATCTCTAACCATCCTTTCTCCCTAAATTGGTATCTGGTTTATTTACCCTTTACTTTTTGACAAAGGCATCCATTTTTGGCCTGTTTTCTCATCTGGTCAGTGAAGGAGTTCATATAATTAATTAATTTATGTATTTATTTATTTTTCATTTTTCATTTATTTGTTCTATTTAGGCTTACGTGATAACAGTGCAATTTGATTCATTGTACATAGATAGAGGATAACATATCAATTCTCTAGTTGTAAGTTGTATAGAATCACAACATATATGCAGTCATACATAAAGTTAGGGCTATGATGACCATCATATTCCACCACCTTTACTGTCCCCATGCCCCCTCCCCCCTTACAACGCTGTGAACAGAATTCCACCATTGTTCCCATGTCCTTCCCCACATTATGGATCAGCATCCGCTTATCAACAAGTACATTTGGCATTTGGTTTTCTGAGATTGGCTTACTTCACTTAGCATGATATTCTCCAACTCCATCCATTTACCTGCAAATGCCATAATTTTATTCTCTTGTATTGCTGAGTAATATTCCATTGTGTATATATACCACAGTTTCTTTATCCAGTCATCTATCAAAGGGCATCTAGGTTCCACAGTTTAGCTATTGTGAATTGAGTTGCTATAAACATAGAAGTGGCTGCAGCACTATAGTATGCTGTTTTTAAGTCTTCTGGGTATAGACTAAGGAGTGGGATAGCAGGCTTAAATGGTGGTTCCATTCCAAGTTTACTAAGGAATCTCCATACTGCTTTCCAGATTGGTTGTACCAATTTGCAGTTCCACCAGCAATGTATGAGCATGCCTTTTTTCCCACAACCTCGCCAACACTTACTGTTTTTTGTATTCTTGATAATTGCCATTCTGACTGGCATGAGAAGAAATCTTAGGGTAGTTTTGATTTGCATTTCTCTGATTGCTAGAGATGTTGAACATTTTTTCATATGTCTGTTGATGGATTGTATATCTTCTTCTGTGAAGTTTGTGTTCAGCTCTTTGGCCCATTTATTGATTGGGTTGTTACTTTTTTTGGTGTTAAGTTTTTTGAGTTCTTTATATATCATGGAGATGAGTGCTCTATAGGATGTGTGTGTGGCAAAGATTTGTTCCCAGAATGTCGGCTCTCTGTTCACTTCATTGATTATTTCTTTTGCTGAGAAGAAGCTTTTTAGTTTGAATCCATCCCATTTGTTGATTCTTGATTTTACTTCTTGTGCTATAGGAGTCTTGTTAAGGAAGTATGGTCCTAATCTGACATGATGAAGATTTGGGCCTATTTTT
>PVHX01022039.1:0-28506 GCA_004024805.1 Geosciurus inauris | reverse complement strand
AAAAACAGAATTGCAGAAGAAGAAAGCTAGAGGACTGACATGGCGGGACTTCAAGAGTTACCATACAGCTACAGTAATCAAGACAGTATGATATTGATTAAAAAAAAAAGACAAAATATCAGTGCATCAAGATAGAGAGCTCTAGCGAGGTGTGGTGGCATGCCTGTAATCCCAGTGACTTGGGAGGCTAAGGCAGGAGGATCTCAAGTTCAAAGGCAGCCTTAGCAAAAGTGGGGCGCTAGGCAACCCAGTGAGACCCTGTCTCTAAATAAAGTACAAAATAGGGCTGGGGTGTGGCTCAGTGGTCAAGTGCCCCTGAGTTCAATCCCTGGTATTCCCCCACAAAAAAGAGAGCTTTAAATAGCCCCATATATATCTAGTCAACTGACCTTTGACAAAAGGGCAAAGATAATACAATATAGAACAGATAAACTTTTTAAAAATAGGGCAGTAACAACTGGACACTCACAAGACTTGCATCTAAAAAAACAAAAAAACAACTGCATCTAAATACAGACCCCCACAAAAACACACTGAAAATGGATCATGGATCGTAGACCTAATGTAAAATGCAAAAGCAAAAAAGTACAAGAAGGTAATGAGAAAATCTAGATGACCTTGAGTTTGGCAATGTTATTTTAGTTACAACATCAAAGGCATAATATATGAAAGAAAGAATTGATAAGCTTCATTTCATTAAAATTTAAACTTCTGCCCTGTGGAAGACACTGTCAGGAGAATGAGAAGACAAGCCACAGACTGGGAGAAAATATTTACAAAAGAACTGTTTGAAAAAGGAACTCTTATTTAAAATAGACAAAGAATTCCTAAAACACAAAAATAGGAAACCAAACAACCAAGTTAAAAACTGGGCCTGAACAGATGCTTCATCAAAGAAGATACACAGGTGGTAAATAAACATATGAAAAGGTGCTCCATATCACATGTCATTGGGGATATGACAGCTAAAACAATAAGATATCACTACACACCTATCAGCATGGCCCAAATCCTGACCAATGAGAATGTGGAGCAACAGGAAGTCTTTCTCTTCACTGGTGAGACTACAAAATGATGCAACTCCTTGATAAGACAATTTGCAGTTTCTTGCAAAACTAAACATACTCTTGCCATAAAAATCCAGAAATTGTACTCCTTATTGTTTGTCCAGGATTTAAAAGCTTTTATCTATATTGCATACAGCTGTTTATAGGAGCTTCACTAAAAATTGTCAAAATTTAGAAGTATTCAAGATATTTTTTTTAGTGGGTGAATGCATAAATAAACTATATTACATCCAGACAAAGGAATATTATTCAGAACCAAGAAGAAATGATTTGTGGAGTCAGGAAAAAAGAAAGCACAGAGAAGACTAACAGATTACTAAGTGGAAGGACTCAATCTGAAAATGCTGCCCACTTTGTGATTCCAAATGTAGGACATTCTATAAAAGGTAAAACTATGAAGACAGTAAAACCTCGGTGTTGCCAGTGGTTGGAAGGGAGGAAAGGATGAAAAGGCAGAACATGGAGGAATCTTAAGGCAGTGAAATTACTCTATGTGAAACCATAATGATGGATACATATCTGTAATCATTTATCCATATTCATATGATGTACAACACCAAGAATGAACTCTAATGTAAACCAGGATTCTGGGTGATTATGATACCTCAATATAGGTTCATCAGTTTATACACACACACACACACACACACACACACACACACACACACACATACTGTTATTATGGGGGATGCTGATATTGGGAGGAGCTGTGGTAGAAAGCACATGGGAATTCTCTGTGCCTTCTGTTCAATTTTGCTATAAACCTAAAACTCCTCAAAAAATAAAGTGTGTTTTTATTTTTTTTTAAATATACATTGTTTTAGTTATAGATGGACACAGTACTCTTTTTTATTAATTTATATGGTGCTGAGTATTGAACCCAGTGCTTCACATATGCTAGGCAAGTGCTCTACCACTGAGCCACAGCCCCAGCCCCAAAACAACAGCAAGATAACTTTAAATAAACAGAAAGATAACTCCTATAATGGAAGAAAATATTTGCAAATCATAAGAAACTTGTATTCAGAGTATCTGAAGAATTCTTACAAGTTAAAAAAAATGACAAAATAACCAAATTGTAAAATGTGCAAAGAATTAGAATAGATATTTCCCCATAGAAGATATACAAATGGCCAAGAACACACATGAAAAGATGCTCCACATCATTAGTCATTAAGGAAAAGTAAATTCTTCCTATCCACTAGGAAGGATACAGTAAAAAAGATAGACAGTAACAAACATTATGAGGATGTGGAGAAATTGGAACCACTATGGATTAAGGATGGGAATGTAAAGCAGCATAGCTACTTTAGAAAAAGGTTAAATGAGTTACCGAAGAACCCAGCAACTCCACTTTCAGGTATGCACCCAAGAGAATCGTATTTATATGCTCATATAGAAACTTGTATATAATATTTGTAGCAGCATCAACCATGAGAGCCAGAAAGTGGAAACAATTCAAATATCCATGGATTGAGGAAAAGCTAAACAAAATGTAGAATATGGAATACTATTTGCTTTTATACAATGAGTGAAATATTGATACATGTTACATAATGAACAGAGCTTGAAAACATGCTATATGATAGAAGCTAGACACAGAATGTCTTTATTGTATGATTCCATGTTTATTAAATATCCAGAATTGAGACACAATGTAAATTAATAGGTTCCAGGGTCTGGGAGAAAAGCATATGGGAAAAAACTGCCTATATACTCAGGTATTTTGGGGGGGATGAAAATGATAGATGGCAGTAGGTAGTAGTTATTATGGCCCAACTCTTGTGAATATACTAAAAACTACTGTACCGTATTGGTGAAATTTGTGATATATGAATTATATGTTAGTAAAGCTGTTACTAAAAACCAAAAACCAGGAATAACAATTGGATTTCATAAATTCAAATTGCAAAAGTCAAGAGAGTATAGTGTTTTCTATTTATTTTTTCAAAATTTATTTGCTTATTTATTTTTTTAAATGCCAGATCATAGGAAGAAAAACACTATTTAAATGGAGTCCCAAGAATTCCTAAGCAAATTGTCCAGATAAATGATTAGCTACTGATGAAATTTTTTCCAGTAGAGAGATTACATGAATGAAGTAAATTTCCTGGAGAAATGCTGAGGTAGTTCTGAAAGTAGGAGAATCCTGGCTCAGATCAGCCTGGACACCTAGAATCAAGTCTAGGCTCCTCCAAGTGCATATGCCTTCACTGTCAGTTAATGGCCACACACAAGTTAGCTGTCTTCTCTGAAATAAAATGTACTGATTTATTCAGTGATAGTAATTACACCACTTGCAGGTTTGTTTTGCCACAAATGTTGAATGAGAACTACTATGTGCTAGACACACTTTCTGGTACTAGTGCCACCATGGTAGAGAAGACAAATAACTATCTCCTGTTAGATCTTGTATTCCAGGTAGGAAGACAGAAAACAAAGTGAATAAATAAAAAAGACAATTTCAGTCTATGAAAATGCTATAAAGAAAGATAACAGGGATCCATGGTCATGAGTGGTGGTGAGATAAGGGATGATTTGAAGCCTTTTTTCAAAAGATAATATTTAAATGAAGGACAGAAAAATAAGGGAATCAGTTCTGCAAAGACATTCAAGAAACTTTCTAGGCTAACTACCAAGAACTCTAACTACCAAGGTCATGAAAGAAAAGCAGAGTAGAGATAGAAAATGGAATAATGATGTATGTTCAAGACATATCATCCTGGCAAGATGATGGTGAGGGGAAGTCATTGGTATTGATATTGGAGGTCATAAGCCATAAAGGCACAAGTTTAAGACCCACTGTGAGGAAGAAATAAGAGGATATACAGAGGGCTGGGGTTGTAGCTCAGTGGTAGAGCACTTGCTTAGCATGCGTAAGGCTCTGGGTTCGAACTTCAGCACCATATAGAAGAATATAGGTATTGTATCCATCTACAACCAAAATTATTTTTTAAAAAAGCAAATATAGAAAATTCTTCCCCTCCCTGTTTAGTAAATGGTACTCAATTTTAGTAAAGTACAATAGAGTCACTGTCAAACAATCCAATTCTCTGAAGGGTTGCAACAGGGAGTGTGATGTGGCTGTGACATCCTTCTGTTGACAATCAGTGATGATCTAAATACTCTGATCAGCAGGCCAGAGGCACCTCTTGTCTCTCTTCACTCTATGTGTATTCTCTCAAAATGTGAACTCCTTCAAATGAAGACAGGCTTCTTAGGAGAGAAGAAAGTAGGAAATCTTCTGGCTTCCTGACTAGCAGCTCTATCAGAGGATGTATCTCATGCAATACTATGCAAAATGAGTGCTTTCTTTTTCAATTAGAATTGATCAGCATGACTAAGGCCCTGTTGCTTTAAATCTGCTCAGGATTACCATTTGGGTTGTGTGGGCTGCCACAACACAACCATAAGGGCACTCACACAGAGTTGCTCCACATAACTATGAGAAAGGCACAGTTCTAGGAATAAGGCACAGGGAGCTCTGATAAGAAGCCAAACTCTTGTATCTTTGCATGTTTCTATTGCTACCTGTGATGGTGGGCTACTCTCACCTAGAGGACCAATTATCCTCTGTCAACCTCTTTAATCTCAAAAGGAAGATGCTTTCTTTTTCACTTATTGTTATGACTCAGACATTAGAGGATGGGGCTAAAATATGTCCACAAACGTAAAATAAAAATTCACTTTCGTTTTTCTTGTTTTAAAACATTGCACGAAATTTTACATTTCCAGCTCCTAGCCACACCTCTCTAAAGGAAGTTTCATTCACTGTTTGTTTTTTTTTCAACTGAGGTTTTGAGTCAGGAGTAAGAGCTAATATGCTAACTTTTTCATCTCTGTCTCTCTTTTTTAATATCTTTATTTTATTTATTTGTTTATTTATTTTTTATGTAGTCCTGAGGATCAAACCCAGTGACTCACGCATGCGAAGCAAGCACTCCGCCACTGAGCCACAACCCCAGCCCCCCTTTTCCATCTCTTTTAATTGAATTTTCCATAAACTGAATTACAACAGAAATAAGTTTACATGTCATATTTGAGGAAACAGTGGTGTGGAGTTCTCTCTAGATAGGCAAAGAAAAATAAACAAACAAATAAATAAATTTACTTAGACCTGTTTTAGGAATCCCTTCCATGGCCATGCATCATTATCATTATTAGAAGGGTTATTAGAAGAAGGCCCTCAATTAGATTCTCCCTGACAATTTATTCCTCGGGCACAAGAAGAGCTCTCCAATATTTCAAAATCATTACAATCACAAGATCCATCTTTAGAAAAACATCCAAAAGTATAAGATGGAACCATGATACAAAATGGAGTCACTCATGGCAATCAATTTGCTTCACTGTGAGCTCCACATTGGGGGCTAGGAATGGAGGAGAAGGCCAAGAAGACAGTATAATAGTCTGATCCATAACTGAGCAAAGAAATGCATGGTACATGGTCTGGAAAAATCCCAATTCTTCTAAAAATTAATGTCAAATAATTATTTTATGCTGAGACTAGAGCCAAATATGGATACCATATGAAATTGTATCTTTTTTTTGGTACTGGGGATTGAACTCAGGGGTACTCGACCACTGAGCCACATCCCCAGCCTTATTTTGTGTTCTATGTAGAGACAGGGTCTCACTGAGTTGCTTAGCGCCTCGCTGTTGCTGAGGCTGGCTTTGAACTCGCGATTCTCCTGTCTCAGCCTCCCTAAGTGCTGGGATACAGGCTTGAGCCACCGCGCCCGGCTGAAATTGTATCTTAATCATATTGATTTATTAACAACCCCAAATATATGCATGACCATAGTTTCTGAGAAAAATACTCCTCCTACAATCTTTGGTTTTGGGCAGTGACTATGTTTCATCATAGCATATCAGCATTAATTTTAGGCTGAATTTCTAATACAACTTAAAGATGCAATTGTAGTGGCCATATTTTATTCTATGTATGCAGAAAAATTGCTGGTGTAGAAGAGTTTTTTTAAAAAAAAATCATCAGGGTGGAAGTGTTGGATGAAAGAGCTATTTTCAAGTGATAGACATAGATAAATGTAGGTAAAGACAGTTGTCCTAAGTGTTTCCAAGCCAGTCGCAGCCTCTTTTCTACAGAAGCGAATATAGAGTTTCATGTATGAACTCCACAATGACAAATGATCAATGGGTCTGTCTAGTTCTTCCAAAACTGAATGTAGTCCATGGCATGACCCATGAATACAGGAAGGTAAGGCAGTTTCTAAGCTCTATTCAAATTATTATAAGCCTCTCAGCTGGTTTTTTGTTGCATCCTCAAAGTGACCTTTCTTGTGACTCACATTTGAAACAACTTATGAAAGCCGTTCCATATGTCAAACTTCGTTTCATTCAATTTTCTCCTGGTTGAAAATTGACACTAAAGATGTTTTGTCTTTCAGAACACTTTCCTTTGGGAGCCAAAGGCCTGATGATGGATAATCCTTCCTGAAGGTTTTATGGCAGGGTTTCACAAAGCAAACATTTTTTCCCCTTATTTTATATCACCCTGACAAACAGAAATGGTGAGCCATTTAATTACAGAGTCTGCCTGACACATCCAGAAAGTCAAATATTCTGGCGGCATCTAGCTGAAGGGGAAAAATGCACTGAATTCCCAGAGTTACTTGTCAAGACAATGACACCAAGGAAACTAGTAAACAATCTGGTGGGCCCAACAGCAGATCTATGGCATGCTGGAGTAGTCCCTGAGGCTCTGTGTCAGCGCCATCAGCCCTGCAGCCTTTCATCCCAGGATGACAACGCTTTGAGCCAGCGATGATGGGCAGAGATCTGATGAGCAATGGTCAAAGTACATGCCCATGTGTTATGAGCTGGTCTATGTTTATAGAAAATTCCAATTCTAGAACTTGCACTCTTAATTCCCAAATTAATGCACAGAAAGAATCTACACAGACACATAAAGGCAAGTTAATCTTCAAAACTCCAGGGCGCAACAGACAGACCCCATGATCACACAGAAGTGTACTATTATATCCTGTCGCATGCCAAAGCTCCAACACATCATCAAAACATGTTCATTTTCTTCAATTAATGTCCTTTCCTCCTTCCAGGTCAGTTAATTCCTGTGATAATTTTTATAATAATAACCAAACAGAAGTTTGCAAGTTACTCTTTAAATAGTTTTTGTTTGCATGCTTTAAAATTTCTCCTGTTTTCTTTCTTTTGTGAATCACAGAGAAAAACAGGAAGAAGTACACCTACTATCAGGCAGGTAATATTCTAAACACTGGGACTGAGCAATGGAAATGATAGATAAGGTTACTATCTTCAAAAAAATTATATTCAGATTTAGGGTTGAGGAACAGAAAATAAACATGTAAAATATTGAGATTATTTTGCAGTTGTAAATGCTCTGAAGAAAATAGAATACTTTAGAAAGTTGTTAGTGGTGAGATTTACCTTGGGTGGCCAGGGAAGTTCTGAAAAGTGAAGATTTTTGATTTGCAATGAGAATGATGAACTGATGAAATACTTGGATGATGAGAATTGCAGGAAAAAGAAGTAAAATGTCTAAGTGCCTAAGACAGAAATGAGTGTAGATATGCTTTATGGAAAAAAGTCAGTGTGGCTGGAGAGTAATGACTGATGAGTCTAGTAGACAGAGGAGTTGGGGAGGTTTTTAGAGGTCAGACCATGTAAGGCACTGTAGCACAGATTTTGAAAAGGAAGAAATTCCAACTCTTAATTTGCAAACATTATGACTCCATATGCACAATATCTTAAAGAATTCACACACACACACACACACACACACACATGCTCGCGTACACCAGAGCCCATAACAAAATTTAAGAAAGTAGAAAGATGTGAGATCAATCCATATTACAATGCTAGAAATGTAATTCAAATGAAAAATTACATTCAAAACAACATCAAAAGACAAAAAACTGCTTAGAAAAATTTTTGGCAAAAAGAAAAAAAGCTATAAATTTGAAAATTACAAAAGAACAAAGTAATTTTTAAAAAGTGTTAAAATGAGAGACATATCATTTTATAGAATTGGAACACCAAATATTTTAAAAATAATAATGCTCCCACAAATTAGTGTATATTTCAATCCTTATCAAAACTCCATCAGGTATTCTGTAGAAATTGGTAAGCTTGTTCTAAAATTAATTTGCAAACATAAAACACCTGTAGTAGCCAAAGCAATTCTGAAAAACAATAAAATTGGAGAATCTGATTTTAGGTAGTATTAGTCCAAGGACAGACATACACATCAATGAGACAAAAATCAAGAGTCTAAAGTAAATCCTTATAGTCATAGGTAATTTATTTTTGACAAAAGTGCAAGGAAATTTAATAGAAAAATAATTGTCTTTTCAACAAATTTCTGGGATTATTGGACATCCACATGAAGGGAGGGAGCTTAAAACCTTATAATTCCTTTATATTATGTCTCTCATACACATATACATACATACCCACACACCTCAAAATGATTCATAGACTTAACTGAAAGAGCTAAATTTATTTTATGCTAAAATAAATAATAATAAAAAATAAAGTAATAAAATAGTGGAAAAATATTTGTAGACTTAGGTTAGATAAATATTTTTAGTTATGATGCCAAAGGAACAATCTATAAAAGTATTAATCAGTTCTGCTCTCATGTATACCTAAGTAGAATAAATAAATTACACATAAAAAAAGCAAATGCATGCTATAAAAAAACATTAGTTTCAAAATTCCTTTTAAAAAGCATAGACTCTGCAAAAGACACCATTAAAAATATGGAAGGACATCTGTAAGAGCCTAGCCAAGGTCAGAGCCAGGACCCCCCACCACAGCCAATCTGTCAACTCACACAGGAACCCAGACCAGGCCCAGAACTACCTCCAGGTACACCTGTGGGAGCCCAGGCCTAAGTGAAGCCCAGGACCATCCCCACTGTTCTGTGCCAGAGCCCCTGCCAACCTGTGGGAGCCCAGGCCCAGCCCAGGACCACCCCCGGAAACCCCAGAGGAAGCTCATGCCCAGGCCCAGGCCCAGCCCCACCACCTGGGTCCCTTGCAGGAGCCCAGGCCAAAGTCAGGCCTAGTAATGCCCCCACAGGCCTGTGTGAGAGCCCAGGCCCAGTACTACTTTTGTGCACAGTGGAGGTCTACGCTGTTGCTCCATTCCCATATCCATCTTGGGACACTGCAGCCATTACCATAGCCCTCCCATGTAGTAGACTCCACCTTGAGACAACAGACAGGACCTAGAGGCAGCAGCTGTCATAGCTCAGCACCCCACAGTGCTACATCTCTGATCAATCAGCCCAAAGCCATTGTAAGTCCCACCCTTTCAGCCTCATCTCTGAAAGTGATTGCATCCATCACGGGCCACCCCCACTCCTAACTTCAGTTACTTTCACTACCTCTGCCACCATCTTTAGTTGCAGTAGCATCCATCTGGGGACACCTGCTGGGGCCTGGAAATGAACTCCAAGGTGAGGTGCAGGTAATCTGTAGGGTCACTACAAGATTATAGGATAGAAACCACAGTAACTCAGATCAGCACTGCAAAAAAGGAGCACATATAATCAACATGAAAATAACAAGGGAAGAACATGTCCCAAACAAGCCAAGATATTACAATACTAGAATCCAGTGACAGTGCAGTTGATGAAATGTCAGAGAAAGAATTCAAAATGTACATAATTAAAATGATCTGTGAATAAAAGAATGACTTACGTAAGCAAATACAGGCAAAAATTGATCTCTACAACAAAGAGATAAGAGAGAAAATAAAGGCAACAATTGGTCACATCCACAAAGAAATAAGGGAGCAAATACAGGTAGCAAAAGATTACTTCAAGAAAGAGCTAGAGATTGTGAAAAAAAAAAAAATCAATAGACCAAATCTACAATTTATCAGGATGGAAGAAGGCACAGAATTTCAAACCAAAGGAATGCACAATCTTTTCAATGAAATAATAACAGAAAATTTCCCAAACATGAAGAATGAATTAGAAAATCAATACAAGACGCTTATAGGACACCAAATGTACAAAATTATAACAGATCTACACCAAGTCACATTATAATAAAAATGCCTAGCATATGGAATAAGGATAGAATTTTAAAGGCTGCAAGAGAGAGTAATCAGATTACTTATAGGGGGAGACCAATTTGGATCTCAGCAGATTTTTCCAACCCAGAACCTAAAAGCCAAGAGATCATGGAAAAATGTACCATTTTCTGAAAGAAAATAGATGCCAACCAAGAATCTTATATCCAGAAAAACTAAGCTTCAGATCTGATGATGAAATAAAAAGCTTCCAACTTTTAAACAAAAGTTAAAAGACTTTACAGTGAGAAAGGCTGCACTACACAGGATTCTCAGCAAAATATTCTATGAGAAAGAAATGATAACCAACAGTGAAAATCTGCCAAGAGAGGAACTACACTAAAGGCAAGGTCGATCAAAAGAGAGATGAAGTCAAAGTAAAAGCCAAAAATAGACCAAAATGACTAGGATTACAAATCATATTTCAATAATAACCCTGAATGTGAATGGCCTAAAATCATCAATTAAAAGACATAGACTGACAGACCGGATTAAAAAAAAAAAAAAAAAAAAAAAAAAAAAAAAAAAAAAAAAAAAAAAAAAAAAAAAAAAAAAAAAAAGAACCAACAATATGCTGCCTTCAAGAGACTCATCTCAAAGGAAGAGATGTCTATGAACTGAAAGTGAAAGGGTGATAAAAAAATGTGTCACTCATATGGACCACATAAAGAAGCAGGGGTGTCTATCCTTATATCAGATAAAGTGGACTTCAAACCAAAGTTAATGAAAAGGGATAAAGAAGGACATTTCATACATAAGGGAATCATACAACAATAAGACATAACAATCATAAATATATATGCCCCAAACAATGAAGCATCCATGTATATCAAACAAACCCTTCTCAACTACAAGAATCAAATAGAGCACAACACAATAATACTGGGCAAATTTAACACACCTCTCTCACCACTGGATAGATCTTACAAACAAAAAATAAACAAACAAACCATAGAACTCAATAAAACAATCAATAATTAAGACTTAACAGACATATGTAGAATATTCCATTCAAAAAATGAATACACTTTTTCTCAGCAGCACATGGATCCTTCTCCAAAATAGATCATATGTTATGCCACAAAGGAAAACTTAGCAAATACAAAAAATTAGAGATACTACCCTGCATTCTATCTGACCATAATGGAATAAAATTAGAAATCAATGACAGATTTAAAAATAGGAATTATTCCAACACCTGAAGACTAAATAATATGCTATTGAATGATGCATGGATAACAAAAGACATCAGGGAGGAGATAAAAAAAATTCTTATAGGCAAACGAGAACTCTGATACAACATATCAAAATCTCTGGGACACGGCAATGACAGTGCTAAGATGAAAGTTCATTGCATTAAGCTCATTTATTAAAAGAAAAAAGCCAACAAATAAAAAACCTCACACTATATCTCAAAGTCCTAGAAACAGAGGAACAAGCCAACACCAAAAGTAGTAGAAGACAGGAAATAATTAGAATCAGGGCTGAAATCAATGAAATTGAAACAAAGGAAACAATTAAAAAAATTAACAGAACAAAAAGCTAGTTCTTTGAAAAAATAAACAAAATTGACAAACCCTTAGCCACCCTAATGAAAAGGAGAGAGAAAACCCAAATTACTAAAATTCATGATGAAAAAGGAAATATCACAACAGACACTATTGAAATACAGAGGATCATTAGAAATTATTTTGAAAATTTATAATCCAGTAAAATAGAAAACCCTGCAGACATCAATAAATTTCTAGAGGCATATGACCTAGGCAAACTGAACCAGGAGGACTAACAAAACTTAAACAGATCAATTTCAAGCAAGGAAATAAAAGATGCCATCAGAAGCCTACCAACCAAGAAAAGCCTGGGACCAGATGGATTCACAGCCAAATTCTACAAGACCTGCAAAGAAGAACTAACTCCAATTCTCCTCAAATTATTCCATTAAATAGAAAAGGAGGGAACCTTCTAAACTCATTCTATGAGGCTAGTATCACATGATACCAAAACCAGACAAGTAACAAAAGATTACTTTAAGAAAGAGCTAGAGAAGAAAAAAAAAAAAAAAAAAAAAAAAAAAAAAAAAAAAAAAAAAAAAAAAAAAAAAAAAAAAAAAAAAAAAAAAAAAACAATCAGAAGTTCCTGAAATGAAGGAAACAATAAACCAAATAAAAAAACTCAATAGAAAGCATCATCAGTAGACTAGATCACCTGGAAGACAGAACCTCGGATAATGAAGACAAGATATACAATTTTGAAAATAAACTTGACCATACAGGGAAGATGGTAAAAAAATCATGAACAGAACATACAAGAAATATGGGACAGCATCAAAAGACCAAATCTAAGATTTATTGGGGTAGAACAAGGCACAGAATTTCAAACCAAAGGAATGCACAATCTCTTCAATGAAATAATATCAGAAAATTTCCCAAATATGAAAAATGAAATGGAAAATCAAATACAATAGGCTTACAGGACACCAAATATACAAAATTTCAACAGATCTACACAAAGGCACATTATAATGAAAATGCCCAACATACAGAATAAGGATAGAATTTTAAAGGCCACAAGAGAGAGGAACCAAATTACATACAAGGGGAAACCAATTCATATCTCAGCAGATTTTTCAACCCAGACCCTAAAAGCCAGGAGATCATGGAATAACATATTCCAAGCCCTGAAAGACAATGGATGCCAACTAAGAATCCTATATCCAGCAAAACTGAGCTTCAGATTTGATGATGAAATAAAAACCTTCCATGATAAACAAAAGTTAAAAGAATTTACAGCAAGAAAGCCTGCACTACAAAGCATTCTGGGCAAAATATTCCATGAGCAGGAAATGATAACCAACAATGAAAATTTACAAAGAGAGGAACTACACTAAAGGAAAGAACATTCAAAAGAGAAAACAACTCAAAGTAAAAACCAAAAACAAACCAAAATGACCAGAATTACAAATCATATCTCAATAATAACCCTGAATGTAAATGGCCTAAATGCACCAATTAAAAGACATAGAATGACAGACTGAATTTTAAAAAAAGACTCAACAATATGCTGTCTTCAAGAGACTCATCTCACAGGAAGATATCCACAGACTGGAAGTGAAAGGGTGGGAAAAAAACGTATCAGTCATATGGATCCCACAAACAAGCAGGGGTTTCCATCCTCATATCAAATAAAGTGGACTTCAAACCAAAGATGGTGAAAAGAGATAAAGAAGGTCATTTCATACTTCTTAAGGGAATCATACATCAACAAGACATAACAATCATAAATATCTATGCCCCAAATAATGGGGCTTCTAAGTATATCAAACAAATCCTTCTCAAATACAAGAATCAAATAGACCACAGCACAATAATACTTGGAGACTTTAACACAGCTCTCTCACCATTGGATAGATCTTCCAAACAAAAATTTAATAAAGAAAACATAGATCTCAATGAAACTATCAATAATTTAGACTTAACAGACATATATAGAGTGTTCCATCCATCAATGAGCAAATACACTTTTTTCTCAGCTGCACATGGATCCTTTTCCAAAATAGATCATATGTTATGTCACAAAGCCAGTCTTAGCAAATACAAAAATATAGAGATTCTACCCGGCATCCTATCTGACCACAATGGAATAAAATTACACATCAATGACAGATTAAAAAACAGAAACTATTCCATCACCTGGAAACTAAATAATATGCTATTGAATGATGCATGGATAACAGAAGACATCAAGGAAGAGATAAAAAAAAATCTTAGAGGCAAATGAAAACTCTGATACAACATATCAAAATCTCTGGGATGCCATGAAGGCAGTGCTAAGAGGAAAGTTCATAGCACTAAACTCATTTATTAGAAGAAGTAGAGGTCAACAAATAAATGAATTGACTCTTTGTCTCAAAGCCATAGAAAAGGAAGAACAAATTAACACCAAAAGAAGTAGAAGACAGGAAATATCAAAATTAGGGCTGAAATCAATGAAATTGAAAAAAAAGAAACAATTCAAAAAAATTGACAAAACAAAAACCTGGTTCTTTGAAAAAAATAAACAAAATTGACAAAACCTTAGCCACCCTAATAAAAGAAGGAGGGAGAAAATCCAAATTACTAAAATTCATTATGAAAAAGGAAATATCACAACAGACATTACTGAAATACAGAGGATAATTAGAAACTATTTTGAAAATTTATACTCCAGTAAAATAGAAAACCCTGAAGACACTGACAAATTTTAAGAGGCATATGACCTACCCAAACTGAACCGAGAGGACATATGTAACTTATTCAGATCAATTTCAAGCAAGGAAATAGAAGATGCCATCAAGAGCCTTCCAACCAAGAAAAGCCCAGGTCCAGATGGATTCTCAGCTGAGTTCTACAAGACCTTCAAAGAAGAATTAATACCAATTCTCCTCAAACTATTTCATAAAATAGAAAGGGAGGGAACCCTTCCAAACTCATTCTATGAGGCAAGTATCACCTTGATTCCAAAACCAGAGACACATCAAAGAAAGCAAACTTCAGACCAATATACCTGATGAACATATATGCAAAAATTCTCAATAAAATTCTGACAAATCGCATACAAAAATATATCAAAAAAATAGTGCACCATGATCAAGTGGGGTTCATTCCAGGGACGCAAGGTTGGTTCAACATACAAAAATCAATTAACGTAATACATCACATCAATAGACTTAAAGATAAGAATCATATGATTTTATCTATCAATGCAGAGAAGGCATTTGACAAAATACAACACCCTTTTATGCTCAAAACACTAGAAAAACTTGGGATAGTAGGTACATACTTCAACTTTGTAAAAGCTATCTATGCTAAACCCAAGGCCAACATCATCCTAAATAGAGACAAATTGGAATTATTCCCTCAGAAAATGGGAACTAGACAGGGATGCCCTCTCTCACCACTACTATTCAACATAGTCCTTGAAACACTAGCCAGAGCAATTAGACAAAAGAAATTAAAGGGATACGAATTGGAAAAGAAGAACTCAAACTATCATTATTTGCAACGACATGATTCTATACTTAGAGGATCCAAAAAATTCTACCAGAAAACATTTAGAATTAATAAATGATTTCAGCAAAGTAGTGGGATATAAAATCAACACCCACAAATCAATTGCATTTCTATACATCAGTGATAAACCCTCTGAAAGAGAAATTAGGAAAACTATCCCATTCACAATAGCCTCAAAAAAAAAAAAAATACTTGGGAATCAATTTAACAAAAGAGGTAAAAGACCTCTACAATGCAAACTATGAGACACTGAAGAAAGAAACTGAAGAAGATCTTAGAAGATGGAAAAATCTCCCATGCTCCTGGATAGGCAGAATCAATATTGTCAAAATGGCCATAATTCCCAAAGCGATATATATATTCAATGCAATCCCAATTAAAATCCCAACATCATTCCTTATAGAAATAGAAAAGGCAATCATGAAATTCATTTGGAAGAATAAGAGACCAAAATAGCCAAAGCAATCCTTAGCAAGAAGAGTGAAGCAGGAGGCATCACAATACCAGACCTTAAATTATACTACAAAGCTATAGTAACAAAAACGGCATGGTACTGGCACCAAAATAGACATGTAGACCAATGGTATAGAATAGAAGACACAGAGACAAACCCACTTACATACAGTTACCTTATACTAGATAAAGGAGCCAAACATGTACACTGAAGAAAAGATAGGCTGTTCAACAAATGGTGCTGGGAAAACTGGAAATCTATATGCAGCAAAATGAAACTAAACCCCTATCTCTCACCATGCACAAAATTCAACTCAAAGTGGGTCAAGGACCTCGGAATCAGACCAGAGACCCAACGCCTAATAGAAGAAAAAATAGGCCCAAATCTGCATTATGTCAGATTAGGACCATACTTCCTTAACAAGACTCCTATAGAACAAGAAGTAAAATCCAGATTCAACAAATGGGATAAATTCAAACTAAAAAGCTTCTTCTCATCAAAAGAAATAATCAATGAAGTGAACAGAGAGCCGACATTCTGGGAACTAATCTTTTCCACACACACATCCAATAAAGTACTCATCTCCAGGATATATAAAGAACTCAAAAAACTTAACACCAAAAAAACTAACAACCCAATCAATAAATGGGCCAAAGAGCTGAACACAAACATCACAGAAGAAGATATACAATCGGTCAACAGACATATGAAAAAATGTTCATCATCTCTAGCAATCAGAGAAATGCAAATCAAAACTACTCTAAGATTTCATCTCATGCCAGTCAGAATGGCAATTATCAAGAATACAAACAACAATAAGTATTGGGTAGGTTGTGGGGGAAAAGGCACGCTCATACATTGCTGGTGGAACTGCAAATTGGTACAACCAATCTGGAAATCAGTATGGAGATTCCTTAGAAAACTTGGAATGGAACCACCATTTGAGCCTGCTATCTCACTCCTCGGTCTATACCCAGAAGACTTAAAAACAGCAAACTACAGTGCTGCAGCCACTTCAATGTTTATAGCAGCTCAATTCACAATAGCTAAACTGTGGAACCAACCTAGATGCCCTTTGATAGATGAATGGATAAAGAAACTGTGGTATATATATACACAATGGAATATTACTCAGCAATAAAAGAGAATAAAATTATGGCTTTTGCATGTAAATGAATGGAGTTGGAGAATATCATGCTAAGTGAAGTAAGCCAACCTCAGAAAACCAAATGCTGAATGTACTCATTGATAAGTGGGTGCTGATCCACAATGTGGGGAAGGACATGGGAACAATGGGGGAACTCTGTTCACAAGGGTATAAGGGGGGAGGGGACATGGGGACAGTAAGGGTGGTGGAATATGACGGTCACCATAGCCCTAACTTTATGTATGACTGCATATGTGTTGTGAATCTATACAACTTACAACTAGAGAATTGATATGTTATCCTCTATCAATGTACAATGAATCAAATTGCACTCTGTTATCATGTAAGCCTAAATAGAACAAATAAATAAATCAAATAGGAAAAAAAAAAAACAAAACTAAAAACCTTCTTCTCAGCAAAAGAAACAATCAATGAAGTGAACAGAGAGCTTACATCTGGAAGCAAATTTTTGCCACACACATATCAAACAGAGCACTAATCTCCAGGATATATAAAGAACTCAAAAAATGTAACACCAAAAAAACAAATAACCCAATTAATAAATGGGCTAAGGAGCTGAATAGATATTTCTAAGAAGAAGATATATAATCGATAAGCAAACATATGAAAAAATGTTTAACATCTCTAGCAATTAGAGAAATGCAAATCAAAACTACTCTACGATTGCATCTCATGCCAGTCAGAATGGCAGTTATCAAGAATACAAACAATGCCGGGCATGGTGGCTCACACTTGTAAACCCAGCACTTTGGGAGGCTGAGACAGGAGAATCGCGAGTTCAAAGCCAGTCTCAGCAATGGCGAGGAGCTAAGCAACTCAGTGAGACCCTGTCTCTACATAAAACACAAAATCGGGCTGGGGATGTGGCTCAGTGGTTGAGTGCCCCTGAGTTCAACCCCTGGTACCAAAAAAAAAAAAAAAAGAAGAATACAAACAATAAGTATTGGTGAGATTGTGGGAGAAAAGGCACGCTCAAACATTGCTTGTGGGACTGCAAATTGATGCAACCAATCTGGAAAGCAGTATGGAGATTCCTTAGAAAACTTGGAATGGAACCACCATTTGACACAGCTATTCCACTTCTCACTCTCTACCCAAAAGACTTAAAAACAGCATACTACAGTGATGCAGCCACTTCAATGTTTATAGAAGCTCAAATCACAATAGCTAAACTGTGGAACCAACCTAGATGCCCTTTGATATATGAATGGATAAAGAAACTGTAGTATATATACACAATGGAATATCAACAATAAAAGAGAATAAAATTATGTCATTTGCAGGTAAATGGCTGGAACTGGAGAACATCATACTAAATGAAGTAAGCCAATCACAAAAAAACAAAGGATGAATGTTCTCCTCTGATAAGTGGATGCTGATCCATAATGGAGGAGGGGACATGGGAAGAATGGAGAAACTTTGGTCAAAGGGGACGGGGGGGGGGGACATGGGGGCAGAAAAGATGGTGGAATGAGGTGGATTATCATTGTGCTAGGTTCATGTATGACTGCACATATGGTGTGACTCTGCATCACGTACAACCAGAGAAATGAAAAGTTGTGCTCAAAAAAAAAAAGAACTTATAACTTAAAAAAAACCAGAAAGATATATAACTTGTCAAATGCATGGAAACAAACAAAATATACTCTAGGCAGCAAATAAAACAAAGGAAACAGAAAAAAATAGAATATGGAGAGATAAGCCATAGAATGAAGAAAAACATTTTCAAGTTTTGTATTTAATAAATGTATCTTATGTAAATGTAAAAAGAAATCTTCCAATCTGAAAATATTTAAAAATCAATTTTACAATGGGCAAAGCTTCAGATACAAATGGAAAATACGAACATGAAAAATTTCTCAACCCTATTTGATATTCAGACAATGAAAATTATAGCCACTATGAGACATACTGCATACTCACTAACATGACTATGATAAACACCACAATTACCAGTGTTGGGGAACACAAGAAGAAACAAAAACTTATGCTCTGCTGGTGGAAATGCAAATTAGTACAATCACTTTGGAAAACAGTTTGGCAGTTACTGAAATTTTTAAACATAGGCTTACCATGTGACTCAGCAGTTTCACTCCTTGATATTTACCCAAAAGAAATGAAAACATATGTCTACACAAAGATTTGTTTATCAATGTTTATAACAGTATTTTTCATCATAACTGTAAAAATAGAAACAATACAAATATCTATGCTTCTGAGTAGGTAAACAAAATGTACTATACATTGTAAGAAATGAATTATTTCCAATAAAAGATCAAATTACTAATACATACAACACAGATGTAACTCAAAAGCATTATACCTACATACTATATCATTCATTTACATATTTCTAGAAAAGGACAACCTATAGGGGCGGAGAGCTGATTGATGATCATCTGGGGTGGGGGTAGGAGTAGGGGTAACATGCATGAGGAAATTTTTCAGGGTAACAAAAATATTCTAGAACAAGATTATACAATTGCACAAATTTACCCAAAACTGTCCAACTTTACATTTACAATGCATAAATTGAAATATGTTTTATGTCAATTATATCTCTATAAAGCTGTTTAAAAATCATAATGGTCTCATTACCTATAGTTATAATTATAACCTAAATATTAAGTATTAATTAAATTATTTTCACCAATTTTAGTTTCATTTTCTAAGATAAAATCCCAATTAGACATTGTATCCATATTAACTCCGATGTTGATGAACCTGCTTTATATGCTTTCACCTCAAGTGACCTCTTTTCAGCACCAATTATCCTCAGATAATGAAGACGTTTTATATGGATATTACTTCATGGTGTGCTGTATTGCTTAGACATAGTTTAGAATACAAGTATTATAAATCCCAGTATACAATAGTATAAAATTAAGTGAGTTTTTTGTTTGTTTGCTTACTTTATGCAATAGGAATTCTAGATATAGGAGGCTACTGGTTCAACCTAAAACTAGATGTCGCTTCAGTTTCAAGCAATATTTGAGCATTTGAAACTGCAATACCAGGAGGAGGAAGTACAAGAAAGAAAGAAAACATCCCCAAATAACTCCACTAAAATGCTGGTTATCCCTCTGTTAATCAGAGCTAAGTACTTGATCACCTCTTGCTGGTGAGGAGGCTGAGGAGTAAACTGTAGGTGCCCAACTGGTAATGAAGAAGAAAATGGAGAAGATTCAATCCAGCCAGTAAATGGTAACTATCACCTGTGCCAAAATGTCATTTGGCAAATGTTAGAATAGAAGCTGCCTGGATAAAATTTAGCTCTCAGGATATAGGATGCTACTGATAATCCATATAAGAAATAAAATGGAGACAAAATTATAATAATCCACAGTATCATCACCAACTGGAGAACTGACTACAAAAGAAAACTAATCCCATTATATTAATCTAACACTATAATTTTATGTATGCAGAATTTGTGGTCCAGGAGATTACTTGACTTTCCCAAAGCTGCCTAGCAAAAAACTAGCACACATGAATCCATCTCAGTTTCATGCTTCATCATACTGTAATAATTAATTTTCCCTTCATGATTGCTTTTATTTTATCTGTATAATTAGACTTTAAGGGAATGAATGTTTCTACGTTTTCCCAATTCCTTTGATTGTGTACATAGTTCTGATCACATATACACTTGAGAAATATTTAGCTGAGTCATCATGTGATAAAAGTAACAAGAACCCTCATTCACTCAATGAAATGAATGAAAATTATCATCGTAATGTTAAACTTTTATATGGAAATTTTCTACTGACGGTGTTCATTGACAAAATTGGATTCTTGAGATTTCTACCTTGAAGACCTTGTTCACTAATGTTACTAGAGTGGATTTATTTAAAAGTACTTTTTCTTGGCATAAGTTTCCAAAGGACTTTTACTGAGATCCTTGGAAGCCTCCTTTAAGTTGCAGTTTTAGAGTTTCTCTTTAGAAAGCCATTTGTTAAACATTTTCTGCATCTGATCCACCTTTCTTTTCTGATTCAGTGAAGCCTGAATTTCAGTGCAAAGAAGGTACTGTTTATGTGTGATGAATAAGAGAAAATCAACCAAGCAAGTTACAGTACACAAAATAAAATATTTTTTTTTTTGTCTTTTTCAGTAACTGGAGTCTTGATTCAGTCATGCCACCTAGCCCCTGACATTGAAGACCATGTCAGTCAAATGACCAAACATTGGAGTTTGAATTTGGGATGAAAGAATGAACAATGAAAGCCAAGGTCTGTAAGCCTCATTATAAGAAAGTTTATATCTTATAGAGCATGGCAGCAGTGATTACATTTGCAGATAAGGGTTTCAACAGAAAGCAAGTCTATCACACATTTTCATGAGATATAGAGAAATCTGGTGGATAAAATAGAGCTAAAGAATAATCATTTGCATGGGATTCCAGTGCATTTGAAACATTGCAAGTCCAATGATTCTCTTCACTTTTGTTTCAGAACTCAAACATTCTAATGAATGTTTCACTTCTCAATAAAATACTTCCTTATAATATCAATGGCTGCATATAAATGCCATGGTTTAAATTACTCAAGTCTTATGGGAACAATTTAATTGGTTTAAATTCTGAAACATTTGAGAGTACCAATATGCATACCCATCTCTGCTCCATCAGAGTGTAGAGATTATTAATGTTATTATGTAATTACAGTTTGCTAATGCAAAGCAAAGCATTAGAAAACTGTTAATTATATAATGACATTAATATAAACTTTATATATGACATCTGTATAATAAAGATTAGAATACACAGAAATATCAGACTTAGGAAAGAAGAAAAAAAGTTGGTAACTATTAATCAGCTTTCTGTCACTATAATAAAATACCTGAGAAGGACAACTTATAAAGAGGAAAGATTTATTTTGGCTCCTGATTTCAGAGATTTCACTGGAGTCACTTGACTCCATTGTTTGTGGACCTGTGGTGAGGCAGAACATGATAGCAAGGAAGGTGTGTGACAGCAAATCTGCTCACCTCATGGCAGCTAAGAGCAAAGAAAGAGTAAGAAAAAGACCAGAGACAAAATATTACCTTCATCTGGGTTCAGTGGCTCATGCCTGTAAGCCCAGTGAACTGGGAGGCTGAGGCAGGAGAATCTAAGTTCACAGCAAACCTCATTAACTTAGTGTGACCCTAAGCAATTTAGAAAGACCCTGTTTCAAAATAAAAAAGAGAAAGGGCTGGGAATGTGACTCAGTGTTTAAGTACTTCTGAGCTCAATCCTTAGTACCAAAAATCAAAAAAGAAAAAAAAATATCCTTCAAGAACATAACCCCCAGTGACCTACTTTCTCTAACTAGGCCCCACCTCCTAAAGTTTCCATCACCTGAGCTTCACCAGGTGAGGATCAAATTTTCAGCACATGAACATTTGGAGGATATTCCAGATGCAAACACTAACAGTATCTTAAAATAACAGGGACTCAAATTTCTCCTTGAATAATACTCAAATCACCAGAATCATACTCCTTGAATAATACTCAAATCACAAATAATACTGAAGAAACTACATGCCAGAAAATACAGCAGTCACCTCAATGTTTATAGAAGCACAATTCACAATTGCAAAACTATGGAAGCAACCCAGATACCCTTCAATAGATGAATGGATAAAGAAACTGTGGTACATATACACAATGGAATATTATTCAACAATAAAAGAAAATAAAATTATGGCATTTGCAGGCAAATGGATGGAATTGGAGAACATTATGCTTAGTGAAGTAAGCCAGTTCCAAAGAACCAAATGCCCAATGTTCTCTCTGATTAGTGAATGAGGATACATAAGGCGGGTGGGAACGGGAAACAGGAGAAATACAGGAACTCTCGATGCGGCAGGGGGAGGTGGGAGGAAGGAAAGGGGAATGGGTATAGTAATGACGGTTGATTGAGAGGGTCATTACTACCCCTGGTGCATGTATGAAGACACTAATGGTGTGATTTTATCTGGTTTGCAACCAGAGAAATGGAAAAACTGAGCTCTGGTTATGCACTATGACTTGAAACACATTTAAATAAAATAACTAAAAAAAAAAACAATGTACATAAATAAAACATACATAAAATGGCCAAAAAAAAGCTCAGGAAAATAAAAAAAAAGAATATGAAAATGTTTAATATCATATACTAAAAAGCTTACCCCCAACAGGTTTTCACTAAAGGAACTTCTAAAACATATATTTATATCTCAGAATAAAAGACTGAGATAGTTTGTCTACCACTATGGAAGCCAAAAATATCAATTTAGCTCTCCTGATTCCTGCCAGTGGAGGCACGGGGTGCTGCCTCCTGGAACTTTTAATATTGGTAGAGTGACACAAAGAACATGGAACAGTTCAGAATTCAATCTGATGATGGCAGAGACAAAACAACAGCACTTGGTAAACCGTGGCAGCTCTGCCTGAGGGGGCACTGGCACCAGCAGTTTGCCCAATGTTAAGTAGGAAGCAAGGGCCAATGGTGGTCTGACAACCCAGCAACAGGGATGGTATAGTCAATAGCATTCCAACTACTGTATGACTTTAGCAGTAGTTCTCATCTACAATGGTCATTGTTTAAGTCGCTAGTCAGCCTTTGCTTCTAGTAAAGCTACCCATTATGCTTCCAATAAATGTATCATATGCTTACATTGGAGAAGAAAAGTGGAAATTAATAAAAATATTTGAGTCTGAATAATGCACATTCTGATGAGTTGACCAGTCAACTATGTTTTATATTTTGTGTACTTTAGAAATGAACAACCAAATTTTGCCCACGATGAAAATCAAAGAGGACTGAAGAAACATGATTGAAAACAGATGCGAAAGTGACCAGATAAAAGAGGCCAGTAAAAGCTGTGTTGTCAGAAAAATGAGAAGTTAGACTTCATTTATTGATGATGTGTTAAAATACATTCTACTGCCATGTATAACTAGTTAGAACAAATTAAAAAAGAAAAAAATGCTGTGTTGTATGCTTCATTTGAATGGGGGATAACATTTGAGTTCTCCAGGATGGCAGGAATCCCAAATAGCACACCTTAAAATCCATGTAGCAGATATAAGGGCATTGCAAGGTACACATTGGGATTAAAGTCTCCTTTGAGGAAGCTGGGCATTGCAAGTTGACTAGTTTAATGCTAATGGTCCAAAGAAAGGTAGGAAGCAAGGAGTCCAGACATGTGAGGTCAGCCAAGCAGGAAGAAGTTCATAACTTTTTAAGGGTTTCTTAAGAACCTAGGTATCTTTATGTCTCTAACAACTGAAGATTTTAACAGGCATTTAATTACTTGCTGTGAACTTTATGTAACATATTTCATGTATAAGAACAATAAAAATCATAGCAACATCTCCAAGAGACCAAGCAATGACATTTATTTTGGCACTGTCTATTGATTTAATTTCTCATTGTGTGAGTTGCATGTAAGCAATTTTTTGTTTCCAAGATAAATAATCATAAAAGCTGCATTTACACATTCAGGCTTTTAGAATGCCAAACAATACTTTTGGACAAATGAAAGTACTTGAGGAAATGATGGACTCAGAGCCTTAAGGGAGTCCCCAGAGATGGGCAAGTATAAAATTAGACAAGATGTTAAACGTTTTTTTTTGGGGGGGGGGAGCAAATTTTTTCATTTCTACCTCTAAAACATATCCCAAGTCTGTTCATTTTCTACACCTTCTGGACCCCTTTTGCTGTCATCTGTATTAGTGGCAACTGGTCAGCCTAATGTCACTTTTGTCCACAAAAATCCACTTCAAAAAAAAAACCTAAAATGATCTTTAGAAATGTCTATCATATTCTGTCACTTCCCTGATTATGACATTTAAATGACTTCTCAGTACTTTTGGAATAAAATCAAATTTTCTGACTAGGGCCTATAATATCCAAAATGGCATACCCCCTCGTCCCCTGACTCCCAATCTGAGCCCTTACCATTCTTCCTGTGCTAACTCTGCTCCAGCCACACTGGGCTTCTTTCTGTTCCTTGATTATACTGAGCTTTCACATGAAGTTATTTGTGCATTCTATTTCCTCTGATTGGAATAATTGTCGTTACATCCTCAGGTAAGTAGATAGATTCCTACTTATGAATCAGCTTTCTTTAGCTCCTCAGATGCCATCAAGGTGCTCAGTCCTTCCAAGGAAGCTAAGGCTGCATTGGGGTGAGGATGTCACAGCATGCAGACAATTAGGTTAGTGCCTGGCAGCCCACACCATGACTCCTACTTATGAGTCAGGGGTTATTGTAAATATTTGTCCCCTGAGAAGTATTCCTTGACTACCCAATATAAACTATCCCCAACATATGACTGCTTTATCACCATTATAAGCAACTATCACTATCTGAGACTAGATTATTTTTAAAATTTGTTTTCTTGGTTATTATCTAATGTTCCAGTAGAATTAAGTTATTTGAGAATAAAGATCTTGTCTGTTTTAATTATCACTGCATCTCCAGTGTTTACAACAGTGTTTGACACATAATAGATATTCCTTAATTGTATATTTTATGAGTTAATAGATAAAACAGCAGAAAGAAGAATGAATCCTAGTTGCATTCACTATTGCTTGAAAGCCCACTTGAAGTAGAAATAGTATTAGCCTGTTGGCAGCTTACTATTGTTAAAGAATAATTATATAATGAGCATGTTTAAAAAAAGTAAAGGAGACTTTATTCAGCCCCATCACAATAGGTGTAGGGTCTTGCAGTGGGAGAGAGAAATGAGACTCAGCTCTATATACAGCATGGACAAGTGGGAAATCAGCTAAGGAGCCTTGTGGAGATCCAAAAATAGAAAATTAGTAAGAAGAAACACTTGGGTAAGAGGGATTCTGGCTAAATCAGCCTAACAAGATCTTGCTGAAGGCCAGGGTGATCAGACAGCACCTGAGAGATGGGGCAGGATGAGGAACTTGATCAGATATCAGGGGAGATCAGATATCTAGTATGTGGGCTGATGGTAAGGGGGATGGTTCTTGCTAAACTGAATTAGTAGGATTCTTGCTGAAACTAGGTTTTTCAAGAAAGTACACAAATGAATCTAAAAGAAAGCTCAGAAGACTGAATAAAGCTTGGCTAAGTTAAAGAATCTTTGTCACTATGCAAAAAATTATTTTTTAGATTTAACTTTGACACCATTGTTGATTCACTTCATGCCTTACCCCTGGGCAGTAAATTGCTAATGACACTTAATAGATTATCCAAAATCGAGAATTTCAATGCACAGCATATGACTTTTCATCAAGTGCAAGTGTTGACTTATAATTAACTATCAGAGCAAAGAGAAATTTTAGGTATATAAATAAAATATAAAATTAACAACCACAATCAATAATATCTAACATTTATTGCATGTATTTTATGTTCCAGTCACTGTTCGAACTCCTTTGTAAGCATCATTATATTTAATTTCCATAACTCCACAAGGAAGGTACCAGCCATATGCTAACTTGTCCCCTGCTACATAGCTAGTCAGGGTCAGAACATGGCTGGCTGGCATATGCAGAGCACTCAATCTGCCAGTTCACCCTCCCTTCCATTCTGAACATAGATATGGATATTTGGCCCAAGTACTCTTTTTCTGAGCCAAAATGGGGCCTCCCAACTTCTATTAGTATAGTGGTTTAGGTAGGACTTGCCAATAGAGTGGGATTGGTACCTAAAAAAAATTTAACCATTACAGTTTCAGAGGTGATCTATGCCAACCTTCTCATTGTACAGATAAGGAAATAAAACTCCAAGAAGGTTAAGCAATTTTTCTGAGGTCACACCATGGCAGATCAGGAACCTAATGATATGCTCTATTCACAAAACATCACAAATATCCATCAGGGAATGGTAAACAATGGAGCAAGTGTGTTGATTTTCAGGATAGAAAGAGTCATGCCTAAATGTGAAAAGATGGCTATGAACTGCCATGGTATACTGTTCTGTTAAGGAAGTTTGGAATCTGCCTAACCTCTGTTCTAAATAGACCCTACTGCAGATATCTCAGGTTCAAATCACTCTGTTTTGTTTTGATTAATACAGAGGGAAATAGCACCACTGAGTAAAGTATACAAATATTTATTAAACATTCCATGCCCAGTGCCCTACTAAGTGGTGGTATGAGCTCAGATGAAAGCAGGTGAGATGAAAATTGGTCCCTGGTCTCCTGCAAGGCAAAACAGAATGGTTTTCTTCTGCCAGGCAGAGAAGATAAATGCAGTGAACAGGAAGTGGAGATATTATCCTTCCAGGAACTGGTAATGGCTTTCAGACACGTAGGCAGCTGGGCATGAGCTTTCCAGATGAATTGTTTAAAAACTACTTAGGGTGCATCTTTTTTTCCTCATTTCTTCCTTTATTTGCAATTCTCCTGTTACCTTTTGGAAACCATTAAGAAAAAAGAACAAATCAAAGTAGGTAGGCTTTGTTTGAGCTCATATGGAGTCAGCAAGATGAGCCTTAAGTGTATTTGTGGGACAAATGTGCAGGGCAGAGCATAATGCCTGCTTCCCTGCTCACATCATCTAGTGCAGTCCACTCTTACCTGCCAAGGCCCCAGGATTTGATCTCTGATAGGTTCTAGGAGGCTACTTTGCTGATTCTACATTGGTAAAAGAGAATAAATATCTGCTAAAGCTCCAGAGAACTGCTAAAGCTCTTCTGCTGACCTGGTACTTTATCTCCAAAAGTAACTGTAAGGAAAAACCTTTGCCTAATTTACTGGAACCATAACAAATATTTATTGAATAAATGCACAGGTCAGTTTCACCTTCCTAGTAATTACTGCTAAACCAAAAAAGCAACATAGTGTGTCTGTATAGAAAGTTCTGAATTCTAAAAAGCTTTCTTTCAACCTGTCTCCTTTGTAGCAAATGGTCATATAACCTTAGAGGACCAGCTTGGTGAAAGCCCCCAATTTCCCTACTTTCTTATAATGGAAGAGAATAAAATGAAGTCTGAAAAATATTTACAACCATCTGACTCCAGTGAAGACAAGAGGAAACCCAGATTGCCATATATATAATTTTCCAAATTTAGAGCAAGTTGCCGAGTTTGACAGGATGGCTTTTGGCCTTATCTGCCAAGGCATATAACCCAGAGCAGTGTGAGCTACAAGGCAAGCAGGAGGAAGAAAAGTTGATTATCATTTGTAATTTAAAAAACAAAAAACTCAGGAATCCAAAGTGCTGTGGTTCTTAAAATGGGAGCCACATGTTGCTTGCCAAAACCACTCAGTGTCTTCCTGAGCCTGGGATGCTCCCTCCATTCATTCGCCAAGCATTTCCTAAAAGCTACTGTGTGCCAGGTACCAAGGATACAGAAATAAGTCACAGCATTTGCCCTTAAAGAGCTAACACTCTGGTAAAAGGGAGGAACCTATAAGCAAGTAACTGTGACACATTAGGAAAAGCACATTGACTGAAATATGTTCTCCTAACACAAAATGCTGTGGGAACATACTTTGAAACCTGCGAACTCTGCAGTCTGAACATATCTGTGTCTGCATATGGTAGAAAGACTTGGACTCTCCAACAAGAAAAACACTTCTGCTTCAAAATTGTTAGTATAATTATTAGTAATGAGGGAATATCAGTAGTCATTATTTTATTCATTTGTATTGATATCTAGTCACGAGGCAAATAGCTGAATTCTCATATTTTTCCAATGAAGAAATCAAGGCTCAGAATTTAATAAGTGCTT
>PVHX01022038.1:0-28517 GCA_004024805.1 Geosciurus inauris | reverse complement strand
GCCACCTCTGAGGGCCTATGGAGGCCACTTCTCGCCCCTAGGGCTGGTGGGCAGAGCAGTCCCGGAGCTCTGGCTGTAGCTGTGTGGCTCGTCACCTCACAGCGTCCTTCCCTCTATCTGCTCCCCACTGGGTCAGGGCCCTCACTCACCCTGGATGACCTTATCGCACCCAGCATGGGTCACGTGTAGCACAGAGGGGACACGAGGGGCCTGGCTCTGGGGGACACAGGCGTCTTCCAGTAGAGAGCTGAAGGCGTGTGGGAGCGACTGCGTGCGGACCCGGGCTGCCAGCTGCCAGCTGCCGGGTCCCAGGGCCGGCGTGGCTGGGCCCCGTGCTGACGCCCGACGCAGCTGCAGGCGGGGCGCAGGTGTGCGTGCGCGGCGTGAGCGGTGTGCTTTCTGCCAGGCGTGGCCAGCGCCGGCCCGGCACAGGGTGCCCATCTCGCCCCTTCCTCCGGGCACCGCGTCTGCCACTCCGGAGTCGCGCCTGCATCTGCGCCGTTCGGAAGTGGAATCGCCGCGCTCGCTCCTCCGCGGGGATCGGCTCTGTGGGAGCTGGCAGTGCCCTTGGCTGTCCCTGTCTGGTCTCCAGCGTGTGCGTTCTGGGCGTCTTGCACCCTCTGGCTCTTGCTGAGAGGTAGCAGGCGAGCGCTGCTGGGGGTGCATGCGGGAGTGGCACTGCAGGGTCACAGGACACGCCTTCCGTTCTGGGGCGTCCTTAGGCAGGCGCCAGCAGCAGTCCTGGGGGTGTGCAGGGCCCGGCCCAGCCAGCACCTGGGGCTCCAGTCACCTGCTTTCCCCTCTGTTCGGCGGCACTGGTTCTGCCTCCTGTGCTCCCACCAGAGGAGCCGAGGAAACCTCGTGGTCCTTCGTACCCTTGAGCCATTTGGACACTGGCTTCTGCGGAATGCCTGTTCAGGTCCTTTGCCCGTTTTTTAGAATTCAGTTGACTGATTTTTCTGATTTCGTTTTCTTAGGATGTTCTAGTTACTCAGGTGACGTCACGTGTCCTTGGTCCCGGCCCCGTGGCAGGCGTGTGCTGCAGGCGTCTCTCCCGCCCAGTGGGCAGCTTCTGCCACCAGGTGGCCTTCGGGGAGGCTCTTCGTCTTAACATGGTCACTTGGTGACTCGGCTCCTGGTTGAGAGCGCTTGGCCTCCTCCAGCTCGTGAGCAGGGCCCTGTGTTTTCTGCAGAAGCCCGGCCTCCAGTGTGGGGCGCCGTCCGTCGTGAATGGCTCCTAGCGTACCGTGTGAGCTGAGCTCAAAGGCGTTTCTTCTCCATGTGGACAGTCACTGGGCCCCACGTCATCTTCTGCCCAGGCCACCTTCCCCTTCCCGCAGCACAGACGGTGTCGTAGGTGGTGTGGCAGCAGGTGAGCCTTTGCCTGCTTCTGTTCTGCCTGTCCATCTGCCCTGCGTCAGCCACGCTCTCCCGATCCTGGGCCGTGTAGCAGGCTGGTGCCTGGCATGGTCCTTCCCACGATGGCTGAGGCGTCCTTGGCCCTTTGCACTTCCCTCCAGGACAGGGAGGCGTCCTCGCCCAGCATTTTTTTATTTAGAAAAAGTTGGGGCCTCAGGTTCCCACGCCCCACCTCCTGTCTGGCCTGCCGCACGTTGAGTCAGCTCTTAACACGAGGGAGGGACGGAGGCTAACCAGGTTGCATCTGCGGAGAGGACTGGGCACTGGACAATCTGCCAGAGGGGCGTCCAGGGCGCTGCAGGGCTGAGGCTCGGCAGGAGCTGCCTGGAGCCGGCTTGGTGCTGGGGAACGACAGCGCCTGCGGGGTGGTAGGACACGAGGCGGGGGCACAGGAACGCTGCCAGGACGTGCCGGAGCTGGTGGGAGTGGCAATCAGCACCACCACCCAGGAAGAGAGAGGCGCTGCCTAATCGTGGGACCCAGTGTTGCTGTCTGGGGCGTTGGTGCCAGAGAAGTGAGCACCGGTGTGCCCATGGAAAGGTGCCCATCCGCCAGACGGTGGTGAGCTGGTGATGGTGGCAGTCCACACCAGGAGACCACTGGCGCTGAAGCAGGGGTGCTGATGGCGGTCCAGCCTGGAGGACGGGTGAGCCTGGGAAGCTGTGCACAGGCCTCGCGCTGCGTCCAAGAGAAACATCCAGAGCAGGCAGATGTGGAAGCTCAGAGCTGGGCAAGTGACAGTGGGGGATGGCTGAGGGTCCCATGTGGGTCTGGAGGTGACAAAGGTGTCCTCAGGTAGGCTGTGGAGCTGGTCACGCACTCTAGGGGGCGGGCTGCACCGGGTGCCACTACTGTCTCAGGAGCAGTGCCCCAGAGGAGGACAGAACGGTGCCCATGTGTCCACGGCAGCCTCACTTACAGCAGCCCGGAATCAGAAGCACCCAGGTGTCTTCCGGCAGGAGCCTGGCTAAGGATGCCCGTGCTGCTCGGCAGGGCAGGAGCATGCCCTCGTGCCCCGCGGCAGCCCGGGAGCTCCCAGAGAATCACCCAGAAAGGAAGCAGCGATCCCAGGTGGTTGCATGCCGGGAGGTTCCTTCAGCTAATGCTCTCGAAATGGCTGGAGAGGGGATGGACAGAGCGGTGGAGGCCAAGGCGGTGGAGGCCAGGGCGGTGGCTGAGGCACCTGTTGATGAAAGAAAGCCCTCAGTCTGTGGGATTTGTGCGGGATGGTGGTGGCGCTGGTGCGGGTGTCGTCGTGGTGAGATTGTGCTGCGGTTTTGCTCAACGTTTCCCCGGGGAAGCTGGCGGGAGCGGGTATCTCCTCCCGCGGTTCCTGGGAGTCTGTAGTCGCCCAGGCCTGGGTGCCCAGGTGCACACCTGCAATCTCAGTGCCTGGAGAGGCCGAGGCAGGAAGATGGCGAGTCTGAGGCCAGCCTGCGCGATCTAGCAAGACCCTTTCACAAAACAGAAAAGCAGGAAGGAACTCAGTGGCAATGGGCCCCTGGGTTTGATCCCCAGTGTCACCAAAAGGTTAAAAAAATTAATGTCCCCAACTGGAAGATTGCAGGGGCAGTTCTCCGTCGAGGGTGCTCAAGGAGGCGTTCCCCACGCTTGGGGCAGGCTCGCTCACTCCCTGGCATCCCCCGCAGAGCATGTTGCCGTGGGCTTGGAGAAGGGGGACTTCAGGCTTTGGTGGCAGCCACAGGTGCTCTAGTTCTAGGTCGGGAGGAAACGAACTCTTCTACCACCTGGTGAGCAGCCAGGGACATGAGACCGGAAGACAGTGACCCCATGTGTACGCATGGACAGCTGTGCGTGTCGTTACTTGAGCACAGACTGGGGAAACAGGGAATGGAGAGGCCGACCTCCAGTGTGTTCCCTCCCAGGATCTGCTGTCGCCTGGCGGTGTGGCTTGAACCTGGTGTGGTGGGAAGTCAGGACCCTGAGCTCCCGGGCTCTGTGAGCCGTTTCCAGGCCTGTCCACAGGGCTGTTCCGTGTCCCTGCAGACCCTGGCCCAGGTCTCAGTGGGTGCACACAAGCCGCATTTCTAAGGCTGTGCCTCTCTGTATTTAAGATGCAGGCCACAGTCCTGAGGAGTTGGGGACACGCTGGGTGGCAGCTCCTTCCATGGAGTGGCTCACTTTGCAGTGACTATTTTAGTCTCTGCATCTCCTTTTTAATGACCTTGCCCGGCCTGCGGACGTGCCTCCCAAGGTCAGAGGCGGCCCAGTCCCCACAGCCCAGCCAGGACGAGCAGCGCGTGTTCAGGGTGGATACCCAGGTTATCTGAGTCACCATTTCTCTTGCTGTCCTTGTCCTTTGGTCATCAGAAGCTGGCCGTCGGCTTGGAGAGGAGCCAGTGTGATTTTCCCAGTGACTTGGGCATCAGCCAAGGGAGGCAGGAGCCTGGACTCTGGCCCAGCTCTGCCCCGCCTCTGCTGTGTGATACGACCTCTCTGGGCCTGTTTGTTGAGTGAATCTGAAAGGGTTGAGCAAGGCCAGCATGGCAGGTAGCTTCTGCCTCCCAAACCAGCGTGAGCCCATCATTCGTGGCTGCCTGGAGTCCTGTATCAGAGGATCATGAGGCTGTTGTAGCTGCAGCAGAAAATGGCATCATAATTGATTAGTGATGTCTGCCGCGACCATGGGAGCTGCATCTTTGGTAGGTGAGCAGCCCTGGTATTGGCCTAGGAATATGGTTATTCCTCTGCCACGAGGCTGTGTCCTCCTGCAGACTGACAGGGAGGCAAGTCCCACAGAGCCCGTGCAGACCCTGGCTCCCTCCTGGGAGAAATTGGTAATGAGCCCCAGGAGTGGAGGAGGACAGTGGCCGTGGCTGGCTGTCTCTCCCTTGGAGAACTTGCAGCCTGTCTTCCCTGCAGCCGACAGTCCCTTCCGCTCCACGCCTGGACTGATTCTCGGTAGGCGACAGACGCAGACAGTGGAAGGGGCACCCTGGGAGGACGTGCGGTCCCTGGGCCAGGGTGGCACTGTGCACCTGACCCTCCTGGCTGTAGCTCCTGTGGCTTCCACACCTTGCCCCCCACCCCCTGCTTTGCCTGGGCTGCGTGTGGCTCATGGTTGGCGCTGATCGTTGTGGTCCCGTCCCCAGCACCCTGGGTGCTGGAAGGCAGCAGGCGCCCAGGACAGCTTGCAGACATGTCCTTGGCAGCAGTGTGGTGTCCCCCATGTCTCAGAGGTTCCCAGGGAAAGGGAGCTCTCAGCAAATATTTACTGAGTGTCTAATCGAGCGGACTGGGCCAGCGCTGGGTTACAGAAACAGGGGACACTCCGGGAAGGGAAGGGGCCATCTTGGTGGGGGGCTGGAGGCAGCTGATCGCGACAAAACTCTGAGCGTAAGGCAGGTGGTTGGCACCATTTAGTCCTCCCTTAGGGACTGTGGTCTGGCGAGCAGACGTCTTAGGCGCCCACCATAGAACAGTAGGTGAGCAGCTGGGTCTGGTTACTGTGGGGTCTGAGGTGGGTGTGTTTGGGGGAGCACAGTAGTGCAACTCCAGCTTCTAGAAGACACCAGGGCCCTGGTTCCAGCACCTCAGTGAGTCTGGGTTCACCCAGGAGGGTCGCCTCGCTTCCCTGTTCCTCTGGGAGGGAGCTCCCCTCGTGCCGGGTCGCAGTGAGTCCTGAGTTCCGCAGGAGCCCTCCTGAGATCGCAGCCCGCTCAGCGTCTCAGACTGGAGCCGGGTGGAAAGCCCTCTAGGAAAAGGACCGTCCCGGGGTCCTCCACAGTGCCAGTGCAGATGTTTTTATCATTATATTACTTAACTGTGTACAAATGTGAAACTCAGGACCAACTGACAACCCGTGCTCATGGCTCCTCGAGGTCTATGAAAGCAAAGCACATTTTCAAGTTAAATACAAACAAAACTTAAAATCAATAAAATTCAAATTATTTTAGTGTGACAGATGATGATGTTTTGCAGAAATTCATCTCCAGTTGTGGGCCTTCATATCAGGGAACGTGGCCTCGGGTCCAGATCCATCCTCCATGGGGAGCCTTTTCGTGGGTGGCGCCGATGCGGGAGCCCTCCACGCAGGGGAGAGCACCCTGCCCACGGCAGCGCCGCTGGGGGAGAGGCTTTCTTGCCAGTTCAGCATAGTCGGGCCCCTGGCTTCTCAGCCTTGGCCCATTGCTGGCTCCACAGCCATCTTGATCCCTTAAAAGCAGAAGTCAGCATGGCAGCATCGTTGGCACCACCGTAAATGGATGAGCAGTGACTCCTGGGATTGGGGGAGAGACGACCCCATTGTCCCTCCATCTGACTGCTCCCTTGTTGCAAGCCGGTCCCTGTAAAGACCGGCTCCGTGTGCTCCAGTGACCACTCTGGCCATGAGAAGAGCTCTAGCTGGTCCAGCACAGATCTTTCAAGGTCAGCGTGCCTGTGACACAGGGGGTCCCAGGCTTGCGGATTCCCAGCACTGTTCTGTCCTCACAGTGGCAAGGACACGGAAAGCCCAGTGTGCTGGGATGTCACCACTCCTCACCAAGCCCCGCACAGGCACTGCAGCCGCCTCACCGTGGCGTCGTAACGCATGCGTCTGTGTGAAGAAACATGGAAAATAGTAAATCAACCTTCCAGAAATAGCTGATCCTCCCCAGCCCCACCCCACCATGACCTTCACACACGCAAGCGAACATTGAAAACCACAAATGCATCTGAGAGGCAGCAGGCCCTAATTAGGGAAGCTGTGCCATTAGGCTGGCTCTACCTTAGTCCAAGATACTTGTTGGGTCCACTCAGACCTGTAGATCTTTTTTACTGCCAAGCCCACTTGTGGTTGAAATGCCGCTGATCCTGATGCAGTTTACCTGTTGGAGTTGGTTGTGTTGCTCGTTGGCCACGAAGGTTAAATGAAGCTTCTGGCACTCTTCAGCGTGTCCCAGCAGTCTGTTTGCCTGGAATGGGATGTGGCCAGGGGCTCCGGTAGCACAGTCACAGAAGGAGAAGAAAGAGGTTGCTCACTGGAGAGGAGCTGTTAGAGCGGGAGGTTGTGCTGGATCGGACACCAGCTGTTAGCGGGGATTTGGCACTGTCACCTGTGGGAGTGGTAGCCTCCTGAATCGTGCAGTGCTCAACCCACGGGACCATACACACAGCCCTGGGAGTTGGTCAGGTCTGCAGTTTTGAAGCTCATCTCCTCCAGCTCACGGGCAGACAAGTCTTCGAAACACTGACTGTGTCTGCGTCTGTGAAGTGGAGGCCACAGTTAGTACTTACAGGATGCAGTTAAGTCATAAAAAATGAAGAGAAAAGATGATAACATTGAAGCCGTCAGCCATTAGCTGTTACTGTGGTTCTCAAACTCAGGGCCTCAGCACCTTGGGAGCACAGAGAACTGAGTGGCCAGACTGCAGGTGTTTCTGATGTTGAGGAGAAACGTCATCTCAGGGCTCTGTGACCTGCTGCTGCACTGTTGGTATCCCTTCTGGTCAGGGATGCTGCGGGGGCCACCTTGATGCCGAGGTACCTCCAGGTGAGCAGGCGTGGGGCCTGCGGCCTAGCGCTTGATGCGAAGAAGCGCTCCACGAACAGGGAAGGATGTTCCGTTCTGTGCAGCCAGGAGGGTGGCGCTGCTCACGGGTCCCGTCTTCCGCTCCTGTCTCCCCGTTCTTGGCCAGGGCTGCGCTGGTGGCCGGCGCTATTCCCCATTCCTTCCACCTCCCTCTTCACCCCCTTCTCTTGGGACTTGCGTTTCCAGCATTTCGGAAGCCGGTTTCCCGCCCCAGCTGCAGACCCCAGTCCAAGACTTCTACAGTGACCTCGGGCGTCGCAGGAGCTCCCCAAATGCCAAGGCCTCAGAACACAGCCTTTGATTTGCTGGAATGTCCACACCTGCTGGTGTCTCCGGCAGAGGCGTGCCTGAGGTCCTGGGCAGGACACGGCTCCTCCCCTGCAGGGGACCACAGCCTGAGTTCCAAGTGGGGACAGCCGTGGCCTAAGCCGCTGAGGCAGACGGTCCCTGTGAAGAGACCCTTGGAGCTCTTTGTGCTGCGCATGGTGGGCGCTGTCTTCTGGGGGTTCCCCTGGCCTTCCCAGCACTGGGTGAGCCGACCAAGCCTGTCACCATGAGGGGGCCGCCCGGGGCCACCTTGTGGATGGGAATGCTCTACCCTGCCGGCATTGGCTGTGTGAAAATGCCACCCACGGTCGTCTTGGACGTGCGGAAGCAGCGCTCTAGTTCAACCTGATTGTCACCGTGGACCCTTTACTGAACCCGGCCGTGCAGCTAGCACACGCGCGTCTTGGACTCCCCTCTCTCACGTGTGTCTGTAGACACGTGTGTGCAGAGAGCCAGGGAGAGGAGGACGTGGGAAAGAGAAAACTCAGTGGTACAACTGAAACATGAGTGTTTTCCTTATTGAAAGAAAAATTCTGTTTGGGGGGATTCTGGGCGTGGAACCCAGGGCTCGTGTGTGCTGAGCATTCACTCTACCCTGAGTTACACCCCATCACCCTCCCAAATTTAAGGCTAAAATCCCCTCCATGGAGGGCCCCCCTGAGACTGGCACCACCCTCCTCCCCAGAGAAACCACTGCCGCTCGCTGCACCTGCGCCCGGCTCCTCTGCAGGCCGCGGGGACAGGAGCCCGTACACAGCGTGTGCCGCTGCGGGGCCGTTCACCCATGAGTGTCGTGGGTCCCCACCGCTCCCCACTGGAGGGCGTCTGGCCGGCCTTCCTGGGTCTGTCCACACAGCTGCGCCTTGCCCTCAATGCCCTCCTCTCTCTCTGGGGATCTTGCACCCCAGTTTGTGGATGAGGCATGTGGGGTTCAGAGTGGGGAAAGTACCAGAGTTGGGAGCAGCAGATTTGGCTCCGACACCCGCCACCTCCCCGGGCCTCGTCATCCTCACGGGCAGCATCGCGTCCGCTCACCAGCCCAGCCGAGGGCCGGGCGTCCTGTAGGCCCCCGTTCAGGTTAGTGGAGACTCCCCCTCGCACCATGCGTGGCCAGCTTCCAAGGAATGAGGAACAGTAAAATACACGCTTAGCGTCGGCACTGGATGAGGCATGATTGACTCTCTGACAGTCCAGCATACACAGGACGCTGACCCCAACTGTCATTAGGACACCAGCTGTGGTGCTGGGCAGAGGCCTGGGTAGTGCTGCTCCCTGGCTGCTGCCCAAGTGGCCTTTGCTGTGCACCATGTCCCCTGCTTCTGGCCAGAAGAGGAGGTTCAGGAAGAGCTCTGCCCAGGTGAGGGATGGCCTCGTCCAGCATGAGAAAGCCCAGGGACATCTGCAGGTGCGGCTGTCAATCGGCTGCAGCCCAGAAATTGTCCTCTGCGAGGATGTGCACTCGACTCCCGCGGCACTCAGGCCGGAAGTTGGAGTCTGGGTTGGAGTCCAAGCCTAGACCTTCATCTGGAGGGACAGGTGTGTGACGTACTCCCTTCTCAGGAAAGCAGCTCTGTCAGCAGCGGGGCACCTCAGCTGCTTCCAGAATGACGAGCAGTTCTGTTCATCCATGCCGATCTGAGAGAAAGAACAGGAAAGGTCTGTCACACCCGCAGACTGAGGAGCATTTCAGTTAAGGGCACAGAATTTCTGAGCTCTCCAGCAACCAAAGCAAGAATGGAAAGAGGCACTAGTGCCTGCTGATTCCTCATCTGCCACCCAGCCCTCTAAAGTGATCCCTCCCTCTTGGAGGGTTCCCGGGGGATCTGGTGGACTGGAGTGGGCCCGAGTGTCCTGGCGTGCTCTGTTTATATTTGGATACCTAAAACATCAAGATTAATGAAGCTCCTCCTGCAGTAGTAGTTTTGCTCGTAACAGGCTTATTATTTATATATGTTATGTATACATATTATGTGTTTTTTTTTTAAGTTAATGCACAAATAAGGCCCTCTGTGCATGCAGTAGTAAAACAGTCATGAGATGACTGGCTACACTCCTTGAATCTTTAGGAGTGTAAATTCATCTGCCATTTGGGATAAAATGTGTTGCTGGAGAGTTTTGCAGTGTTACACTATAGTTGGGGAGAAGGTGGCAGAAAGAGGGGGCATGAAAGGGAGATGGTACCAGATTGAGTACAGGTGGAATTCCCAGTTCCAGTCTTCAAGGCTGAGCTGATCTCACCTGTGCTCTGAGTCTGTCTTGCATACCAAGCAGAGCCCTGCCCCTTGAGAACTTTGTGGCTCCAAAGAGATATTCTCTGCATTGCCCAGTACAGTGGGCCACTGGCCCCTCATGGCTCTTGAACATTGGAAATATGGCTACTATAACTGAGGAACCGAATTTTAATTTGAGTTTAAAAAGCCTGTCTACATCTCTTTGTATTGCTGTAACAAAATACCTGAGGCTGGAGAACTTACAAAGTAAAAATTATGTGGCTCATGATTCTGTTGGCTGTAGGACCCAAATGGCATGGTGCCAGCCAGCATGCTGGTGAGAGCCATCTGGCTATGTCACAATATGGCAGAAGGGTGGACAGGGAACTGTCAGAGGGCACACGTGTGACAGGAAGCGAGAGAGTGGGAGGAGCCAGGCTCCCTCTTACTTCAACCGCTCTCTAGGAGAGCATTCTGCCCCCGAGACCCTCGCCCCACGAGACTGGCCTCGATCCTTCCCAAGGGTAGTTGTTACCTGGTCACCTGCGCTCAGTCTCTCCTCTTCACAGTCCCCTGCCGTTCAGTACTGTGACATTGTGACCAAGCACCTAGCACGAGAACCTCAAGGGACGAAGCCCATCTGAGCCACAGCTGAGGTGAGGCCTTGAGGGGCTGCCGTCAGCACAGACAGAGCCCCTTGAAAACGCCCACGTGCTCCCACCTGTCACCTGCTTCTGGAGGTTTATGCTCAAGAGAAAACTGGAAACAGGGTCTTGCGTGAGGGGGTTTGTGGCAGGGAGCGGGGACGCCAGTACGTGCTCGATGGTGAGGCCAAGGGGTTGAGTACCTCAGGGTTGGGGGCCGGCAGGGCCTCGGCAGCTCAGACCACAGTGCGGGGAGCAGAGGCCCCTCCTGGCGCTGAGGGGAGTCGCAGGAACCCGAGGGTGGAGGTGCACGCCAGGGGGCACAGCTGCTCAGGCTGGATGGGCCGGCAGGACATGCCCCCAGTGACAGCCAGTGCCGCGGCACCACTGCCCCTGAGCAAGGCTGCTGCTTTGGCACCAGAGGGAAAGCATCTCTTCCAAACAGGACGGCTGTGCATCGCCTGAGCACAGTGGCCAGGGCGAGTGTGTCCTGGCCTGCGCTTTGCACTCAGGACCCAACTCATTGACCTCTCGAGCTCCCTTGCTGTCCTCCCCAGCCCTGCAGGCTTGCTGTGCAGCTCCCATGCCAGACCCTCGTCCACTCGAATGGCGTTCAGTGCAGCCAGGATTTCGCCCGGCACTTTCTGTAATTTCAGGACCCTGGCTTACGGCAGTGCCTGGAGTCCTTCCCCATTAGCAAGTCAGCTTTGCTCTTTAAAAATTCTTTCTCCTGCTCCTAAAAGTAATCTCATTCCAGAGAGTTCAGGAAATTGAACAAGGACAAAGCACACCACTCCTGGCCCCAGCGGGCACAGCTGCCAGCCTTCCCTGTCCACCTGCCTCCTTTGGGGTGCGGGGAGTAGCGTCGCCACCTCAGATGAGAGAGCGCCACTGGAGGGGCGAGGGGACTCAGAGGTTAGGTGAGACCCCGACCTGCACCAGGATCGAGTCTGCGTTCTGCCCTGGCTCAGGAGGCGGGGTCCCCACGCAGCTGACCACGCCCGTGCCCATGGGCTGCCGGGCCCTCTGGCCTTACCACTTGCAGCACTGGACCGCCAGCTCGGCTCAGGAGTGAGCTACCGCGGGCTGCTGTGTCCTTAGGGGACTTCACTGTGTGAAGCAGGCGCAGTGACTAGGCACGGTCACTCGGCATACACATCGTCACACAAACCGAATGAGCGGAACGTTGACCTGATCCAGAAATGGAGGGACAGGCTTCCTGCAGGGAAGCAAGGGGAAGCAGGGGGGGTCGTATGGAGAGCTATGGGCCCCGGGAGCCTGGGCTCAGGCTCGGTGGCCTAAAATTTGCATAACGTCCCTTAGTGGCTTTTTCCACCCTGACCCGAGCCACCACCTTGGCGTCTCTCGATGTGATCGAGCGGCATCTCTAGCCCAGAGCAGCCTGCATATCAGAGGAGGAATCAGCAGCAGATTTTTGTAACATCCCTTAACTTCTGCATGGGGGTGGGGTGTGCGCTGCCATCTGCAGGGGTCTGGGCCCTCTGTCCTCCTCCAGCGGACACTCCCGGCCCAGCCATGACACTGAGCCGAGTCCCTGCCGCCTCCAGCCCAGCCCCCCATCCCAGGAACCACGGGAGGTGCTGACGCGCGGTCGCTCAGTGCTCCCGGGGCTCATCTGTGCTTTCCTGAACAGGTTGTGCTAAGACTGACTTCCTGTGGGAGAAGCAGCCCAGGTTTTGGAAAAGAGTTGGTTTGACAAAAACAGCCAGCAGCCCCCAGTGGGCGACAGACGGGGCCCGGCAGGGTGGGGGTGTCCTGGGAAGCAGCCCCCCACATGTGTGCACAGGGAGTCCCCCACGGCTGCATCCTGGCGAAGATTGCATCTCAGCAGCTGCATCCTGCAGTGGCCACGTCCCTTGAGGGATGACCTCTGACCAGCCCCCAAGTCCTGGGGTCCCCCTTCAAGGGACAAGGCATCTTCCTGGCAGAATCGTCCGGGTCTGGCCAGTTGGTTTTTATGTTTTCAACCCATGTCCCCACGGTCACCACAGCTTCTCCCCGCATCCCCGATGTCCCCACTGCACTCAGCCCGTGGGCGCAGGACGGCAGCACAGCCCACTCATGAGGAGCCGCTCATTTGTATCTCATTTTCGAGTTATTATCGCACTGCCGCTTGTGAGAGTGTTTTGACAGCAGCTGTCAGCAAGGTGCAAGCGGCTGCCATCGCCTCCGATTGGCTGAAGACACCTATGGCAGCCGGCAGGATAATGGCCAGGCCAGCCCACCCCGCCAGGGGGAGGCAGGGGGACGCACGGGAGGAAAAGAAAACAGCGGCCGCCAGCCGCCCAGCCCCAGCGTCATTAGCATTTTTCTGACTCCCGCTAGAGAAGGCAGCCGTAAAAGACTCGGATTGTGTCTTGTGTTTTATTTAATTTATTTTATTTGAGGTTTTGGGCAGCCAGGGAGGAGGGAGGAGAGAGGATCCATCCAAACAACCATTTAGGCTTGTCAGAGTTCATTTATTGAATTAGCGAGGTGACCGCTCACGGCTCCCAGCTGCCTGCCTGCAGCCCCCAGGGCGGGAGCCAGAGGCTGGAGAAAGAGCTCGGATGCAGGAGCGGTGTGCTCCATCAGTGATGCAGGATGCTCCGTTGGTGATGCAGGATGCAGGAGCGGGGTGCTCCATCAGTGATGCAGGAGCGGGGTGCTCCGTTGGTGATGCAGGATGCAGGAGCGGGGTGCGCCATCAGTGATGCAGGAGCGGGGTGCTCCATCAGTGATGCAGGATGCAGGAGCGGGGTGCTCCATCAGTGATGCAGGATGCTCCGTCGGTGATGCAGGATGCAGGAGCGGGGTGCTCCGTCAGTGATGCAGGATGCAGGAGCAGGGTGCTCCGTTGGTGATGCAGGATGCAGGAGCGGGGTGCGCCATCAGTGATGCAGGATGCAGGAGCAGGGTGCTCCGTTGGTGATGCAGGATGCAGGAGCGGGGTGCTCCGTTGGTGATGCAGGAGCGGGGTGCGCCATCAGTGATGCAGGATGCAGGAGTGGGGTGCTCCATCAGTGATGCAGGATGCAGGAGCGGGGTGCTCCGATTGGTGATGGCCCCCTCCCTCTCTCTCTGTCTCTCCCCCTCCAATGTTTAATTGAAGTGCGGTGGGTTGCACGTGTCCCCTCCTTCCCTGAAGAGTCTTCTTTATCCGTGATATAAATCGTCCCCCATCCCTTCTTCCAGACACTGTGCACCCAGGCAGGGGCCTGCAGAACACTGGGAGTCGCTGCCTTTCACCTGAGCAGTCTAAAATTCGTTGTTTGGTTGGTTTCATTTTGTTTTTAAGTATGAAAAAATCTGTCAGTGACACCAGAAGGCAGATGTCTGGTGATGGGGAGGCAGGCACACTCTGCCTTAAATGGAGGGCCCGTGGGGGTGCTCTCAAATGCGCACGCTGCAGGGGAATGTCATCGTCGTGCACCATGCAGGAGAGGCCATGTGTCGCTCTTGCTTCCACCCAAAAAATTCCTGGAGAGCTCGGTCTTCCACCACGAGGTCTGAATTCCCCTCTGCGCTCGAGAGTCGGCCCTGGGTTTTCCCTGCCTGTCGGTACCCAAGAGCTGAAGAGGGCCACAGTCTCGGGCACATTGGTCAACCGGGGCACTTGTCAGGGGATGTGTGGCGATGGTCTAGAGTCACATGAGGTTGTCACAATGTGGGGGTGCTGCTGAACGTCCTTCAGTGTGCAAGACAGCCGAGGTTGACACTCAGGAAGGGGCCCTGTCGGCGGAGGAGGCAGCAGCGAGACGTGGGTGCAGATGGCATGGGCAGGAGCCTCCGGGCATCTCACAGGGGTGGGGGGGCAGGGGGGCCTGCCGCCTGGTGAATCCAGTAGTGCTCCCGGTCATTGCGACAACCAGAAACAGCCCCCCCAGGCAGTGCCTCCCAGGAAGACCTGCCACCTTTATCTTTACTTCTGGGGTAACCCTGGGCCAAGTACCGTGCCGAGTTCCTACACATCCCTTTTAGGGTTTAAGTGGCAGCTCCACCAGGTGGAAGCTTACCTCCATGTAAGAGGCCGGGCAGGGAAGAGAAGCTCGCAGAGGTTCCCTGGCCTCAGCTGAAGACAGGGAAGTGGAGTCCCTGCTGGTCGCTGATCCCCAGGAGCCTCGGTTTCCTTACCTGTCCAGTGGGGCCCTGGTGCCCGTCCTGCCACTCCACACGTGTCTCTTGAGAACCTGCCAAGAGTGCAGGTGAAGGAGCTTGACCACACAAGGTGTCAGCGAGCAGGAATCGCAACAGTGTCGTACCTGGAGGAACCTGAGCCTGGGTGCTTAGTGGAAGGCATTCTGGTCACCTGCCCGTGGGCCTAGCGGCCCCAGGAATGAGGACTTGGTAGATCAGGGTTTAAAGCCTGGCTAGGTTTAGGCCACACTCCAGGGTGAGAGCCCAGGGGTGAGACTCAGCTGTGGCTTTGAGTGGGCGAGCTCTGGACAGGGAGATAGTGACCATGGGCCCCACCGACATGGGGACCAGAGGACTGTTCCTTCCCAGGTTTTGAGGGAGCCTTCCGCTCCCTCTCCCATGGCACCTCAGCTGCTTAGGCCTGGCAGGCTCCCCGCCGGGTGTAGCCCTCTCTCCTGGGGCGCTGGGTAAGCCGGACAGCCACCCCTCCTGCTTCCAACCAGGGCTGGCCACCCCCTCTAGGCTTGCTCGGTCTGGTTTACCGCCCAGGGTCATTGGTCACAGTCTGCCCCCGTTGGTGGCTTTAGCAGCCTCAGGTGCCTCCTTGAAGTCTCTGGGTTTCTGGGATTTTATTCAGGGAGGACGCCTCGCGTTTTCTGATCCTGTTTTTGCTCTCTCGTTCCCCCCCCCCCACCCTCCTGCACTTCCTCTCTCCTCTCTTTCTCTCCTTTTGCCTTTTCCAAAAAATCTTTAAGCTTACCATTTTTCAAGGACACCGTGCTCCACCTAACTCCCTGTGCGGTGAGGAGGGCTGCATTGGTTGGATGTGTGGTCACCGGGGGTCTCAGGTGAGGGTGAGGCGGGTCTCGGACCCCCGTGTCAGGATGCTTCGTGTGGCCCCGTGTGTCTCTGGGGAGGTGGCATGTCTGAAGTTCCCTGCCAGGGAGCTGTGTTTGCCAGTGAGCACGCGCTTCTCCTGAGATTGCAGGGATTGGGGGGCCTGGCCGGAGTCCCCAGAGGCCCAGGTACCCCAGACTTGCTCCAGGACCCTCCCAGCCGCAGACCTCTCCTCGCCGCCACCTCTGCAGTGCCCAGCCCTGGGGCCACTTGTTCCTTTCTGTGCTCGTCAGGCTGCTGCAGACCTTGCCTTGAGACTCCTTCATGCACCTAGAGCTCCTTTAAAATGTGCCAGTTCCTTCCCTCCAAGGAAGAACAGTTTTGCTGGAACAGAGTTAGCAGGAGTGGGGGTGTTTTCCTGTCCGCCTGTCCTGCACCCTGTGGAGTGGCCAGGCCTGGCAGGTCAGAGCCCCACGGCGGGTTTCAGGTGGGAGCAGAGCATCAGGCAGGATGGAGAGCCAGGCCCCGCTGGCCCAGTCCCTGTGCGGTGCAGCAGAGGCGTCATGGAAGCCCCTGGAAGAGGTGTGTGCTGGCTCTTCCTTCCAAGTGCCACCACTTGTCCCCCTGAGGTGGGAGAGTGGTTCCCCAGTAGATTTAAGAATGGTTCCCAGAGGACAGAAGCCACCAGGAGTCTGTGCCAGGCCCCTGGAGGCCTGGACGGTCTTCCCCAGCTGCTCAGAGCCTACACAGATGGCCGGGGACGTGCCGTCCGAGTGCATCCCAGCAGGTGCACTGTGGCCAAGGTGGCGCCTCTGCCCCACAGGATCGCAAGGCCTCCCAAAGAGACCTCCCGTCTCCAGTTGTCCCCAGGTGTTGGTGGGTCAAGGAAGCAATGTGGGTGTTGGAACCAGGGCTCTCCCCAGCCTGGGGACACGGCTCTTCTCACCCGGGACGCGAGGCCAGGGCGCCCTTTCCCGGCCACCCCCACCCACTGAACCGTTTTGAGCAGTGACTGCAGCATCTTCTCTCGCGTCACCTCCCTCCACACGGGGCCAGGAGGGGGAGAGGGGAGCCAGCCACAGGCTCTTGCAGGCTGTCCCTTAAGGAAAGGACCTGGTGGTCAGAGGAAGGCCTGGCTCCCAGTGGCTGTCCCTGCAGCTTCTCTGATTCGCTTGTTTCCCTCCCGCCCCCACAAAGTAGATGCCAGGCTTTCCCCCCTGGGTCTGTCATCCTCCACCCACCTGGAGCCTCCTCGGCCACAGGAACTTAGACTGTTTTTTTGGAGGTGGGGACGTCAGGCCACAGGACCCTCTGCCTCCTTCCTCCCTTCCCATGACAGATCGTTCCGTTCTTCCAAGGAAGCAGAGACCAAGGCTAAATCCCCGCCACGGCGGTATCATGGCAGCTGCACCTGTCTCCATCCCGTCACGCCCCGTGCTGCCGCAGCCTGGAGGAACTTGCTCCAGAGAAGTCGTGACCGGGGCCAGGCGGGATCTGGACAGGGCGTTCCTGAGCCCCTCCTGCCGCCACAGGCCCGTCAGAGCAGCACCCTGGGCACAAGCCTGGGGGATGAGCCAGGGCGGGGGCCAGGCGGCTGTGTGGTGGGTGCGCGTGGACAGGCCCATGGCCCGCTGGCATCCGCAGAGCCAGGGACGCTTGTTGAAGGTGGAGGTTTCAGGAGGGAGCGACTGTGGAGCACACGGTGGGCCCCCAGGGGTTCTGTTGGTGGCCCTGCCATCACAAAGCTGGCGTCCGTGTACAACAGGACGCAGTCCCAGTGCACAGGCTTGTCCTGGGACCAGGGCTCCTGGGCATGCGGCTCAGCAGGGGGGGAGGGTGCCCGGGCTGTGTCAGTGGCAGCCCTGGGTGAGTGTGGCTCCACCAGCCTCGGGCCACTGGCGGCAGCTACAGCCTCCTGCTCCCCTGAGTCCGGAGCCTCGTGAAAGGCGGCCTCAGGCCCCAGGATGCTCATCGCGAGGGCCACAGAGCCCACCCATTGGGACCTCAGCTGGCCGCGAAGTCACACGCAGTGTTGAGTGCTCCAGGGAGCGGAGGCCGCATGTGTGGGCAGGACCACCCCTGGGCACCCAGAGGCCAGCAGCCGCAGGGTCCCCTTCAGCAAGGAAGAGCCCAGGACGGCCCGCTGAGATTTTAGTACAAGTGTGCGGTCAGCCCTGGAGCACACCCGGGGGAAACTCGTGCTTAACTGGGCCTCTGGTATTTTATCTGGTAGCCCTTGCCGCTGCCCTTGGGACCTGACTGAGGGGCTGGGGACAGTGGGATGGTGAGTCAAAACTACCATCGTCACAGGGGGGGCTACCAGGAGCCCCAACGCAAGAGCTCACTGGGAGGAAGTACCCCAGCCTCCCCTCTGCTCACCCTCCAGCCTTCCTCCAAGGGCAGTTGGTGTTGCCCTGCCTGGGGCATCAGGTGCAGCCGTGTGTGAGTGGGGTGAGCAGGAGGGATGGGGAGTGTGCCAGAAAACTTGGACCAATAAGGCTTCCTGGGCTGGAATACTGGCTGTGCCCTGAGCTCCCTGGCGTCCTAAGGAACAAGGGAAGTAAGTGGTTCAGGATAGCATGGATTCTCTTTTCAAGGCAGAACATTGCTTTCTCGGCACTTCTCTTGGAGGAGGAAGGAGCAAACTAGCCATCGACCGTGGTGAAGGGGAGCTGGTGTCTGGGCCTAGGTGTCTCTGTGGCATGGATGACTAGTTCTACACAAGTCGTGCACTTGGTGCAGAAGCGGAGCGGGCGTGGAGAGAGTGCTCAGTGTCCACCTCCACGAGCCTCTCCTAGGACGACTGGTGGGCGGCCTGAGGGGACCACTTAGGCACAGGTTGCTTCCTGGCAGGCGACCCCAGGGTGCAGGGCGAGCAGGACAGAGAAGGAGAGGTCCCACGCAGGTGTGTGTGGAGGCCACCACTGTGGGTGACGTTTGAGAAATGCCCGGGTGCTGCCCAGAACCATCCCGAGCTGTGTCCTGGTGGGTCAGCTGAGTGCCCGTAGGCTTGCCCTGCCTGGCCGTGGATTGAGCAAGCTCTGTGCAGGAGGGCAGAGCATGGTGGGGACAGGGGAGCTGACCTCTCGCCACACTGCATCAAGGCCCAGGCCCGAGGTGGGCCAGAGGGTGGCACTTGGGTCCTGCCCTCAGTTCTGCGCAGGCACCAGCCCGGTCTCACACACAATAGGCGCCGCTCCTCTGCTGGGTGCGTCCCCACCCCACACCCCCTTGGTGACTTTCTGGCACCCGGTTTTGTTTTTCTTTTCACTTTATCACATGCCCGGGTGACAGGGTCTCTGGGGAGCAGTTTCCTGGAGTGTCTCCTTCCCCCTGGGGGCACGTGAGTGAGTGTGTGGCAAGGAGAACCCCCTCCTTCCGGGCCCATGTGGGGTCACTCACAGGGCAGGCCAGGTCAGTGTCCCCTTCTCCCCCACTGTGGAGGAAAGCCGGCTGGGGGGCACTGCAGGCAACGCCAGCTCAGCCCGGCCACATCTTTGGCAAGACCCTCGGGTAAACGACACCCTGGAGGGCCAGGCCAAGCGTCCTAGTGAGGCTGAAGTGCCCGCCTCTCCTCAGTGCCCCCTAAAGTGCCCGACTAAAGAAAGGAAACCAGTGGGGGGGAGACACCTGGTTTCCAAGGGGACAGGATCAGGACACAGTGCGGCATGGGGGGGCAGGTGGGCGGGGTTGGTGCGTTGGGGGGTGCAGTGGGGCTCGGGCAGGGAGGAGCTGGAAGAGGGTGGACTCAGCTTCTGCAAGAGCCAGGGAGAGAGTGCTCAGCTCTGTGGCCACATGGCCTCTGTCCCAGATGCTCTGCCACTTAGCTCAGAGCAGCCACAGACCCAACGAGGCTTCAGTAAAACTTTATGTACCCAGAATGTTTAGTAGGTCAGATTCGGCCACGGTTTGCCAACCCTAGTCTGAAAGAATCAGCTTGTTCCTTCTCTTGCCTCCTCATGTAAAATGGAGTGCCACCCTGGTGCTGATGGTGTGGACAGCAGAGCTGGGCCAGGCTCAGCCCCTCGCCAGACGGGGCTTCTGGAAGAAGCCCCCCGCCCCCGTCCTGTGGGTCCCGGCTCTTCCCGCTTCAGTGGCTCAGTGCTTGCCGATGCTCACGCTGGGCCAGCTCTGTGCTGAGCACGTCGGGAGCATGGACCCCACGGTCCTCATCCCAGACAAGCAAGCCGAGGCGGAAGGGGTCAGGAAGCTGGTGGGGCAGGGCAGCTGGCCCTCCCTCCTCTAAGCCTCCACTGTCCCCGTAGTGCCCACCTAGCTGCCTGCTGGTGCTCTCTCGCCTCCTCCTCCAGCCCCTTGGAACCAGCCCCTGGGGCCCCAGGGTCCCACTTCTCTGTCCCACAGGCCTGGGTGGAAAGCCTTTGGCTCTCGGCTGCTGCTGACCATCCAGTCCTGGACGCCCTCTTTCCCTGGTGAATTAAATTGAGTCCTGCATCGGTTGGTTTGGCCCCAAACAAATGGTCCATCCTACAAATCCATCTCGACCTTTCCCCGCACCTTAAAACTCAGCAGCCATCCCAGCTCTGGTTGTTTTATTGTTGTTTTCTTTCCCAGACTTGTAAAAATAACATTTGTCCCAGCCGGGGTGGGCTGCCCCTGCCGGCTGCTGTTGGCAGGCTCAGCGGCATGAATCACACCGCCGCTCACCTCCCTGGAGAGCCCCCGGGAGGGCCTCCAGGCCTTCCCTTGAGTGGCGCCCTGGCCGCCTGGTCAGCAGTAGGCCTGGCTCTCTGGAAGCTCTGGGGTCGCGTCCTCCCAGTTACCTGGGACACCCCCAAGCTGTACCCTGTGGGACTAGAAAAGTGACCATCTCAGTCCTAGGACTTGCCACCAAGATGCAGAGGTTGTGAGCCTTTCCCAGTCACGGGCATAGCCAGGTGGCTGGTTGGGACACGCATGATGTGGGCAGAGGCATCCAAAATGGGGTTTCCAGAACCTCGGGGTCTGGAGTGTCCTTCCTAATGGCCGCTGTTGGAGGAAGCCGAGCTCTTGAAAGCCGCCTCCCTGTCCGTCTCCGCCTCGTCCCACCTCCGTGGCTTGCCTGGCGGCTCTAGCCAGACCGAGGCGCGAGTGCCCGGGCAGAGCGCAGGTGCTTGCTCAGGGTGGCACACAGTACGGAGCCAGTGCACGTCACCAGCAGGCAGGCCTGACGCAGCCCCCACCCTGGAGACCTCCCTTGGTGTCTCCCGGGTGGCTCTGGGCCCCAAGGAGGCAGGGGACTGCACACCCGGTGCGGCGGGCCAAGCGCTCCAGACGCCCCTCCCCGTGCCCCACGCCTGCTTCTGGGCTTGAGGACCTGGGCCCGGGAGACAGGGAACCCAGGAAAAGGCAGACAACCGTTAGTGACTCCGTCGGCCGCACTGACAGGTGTCGTCACTGAGCCGCCACGTGCCAGCCGCCGGGGGCTCTGTTTTGGGCGCTGGCCACTCATTCAGTGGTCCAGAGACCAACCATAGATAACTGGGACCGACCCCACCGGGGAACGCCGGTCGGGCGGTGGAGAGTGCGTCCTGAGCGCCTCTGCCCAGCGCTGTCCTCACACTGACCACTGAGTGGGCCTCCTGGCCAGGGGCGAGGGTGTGGCCTGGCTGTGGGCGCACACGGCCCTGCCGTTGCTCACTGTGTCTCGTCCCCACCACGGGAGGACACGCTCCCCCACCAGTGACTTGGCCTCAGTCCCTCTGAACACCGCAGCCCTCCGGTGGAAATGCCCCTAAGCGCACAGGGCCACTTCCGTCTCTCCTGTGCCCGTGGCCCCCAGCTGCCGGGCTTAGCAGTGACCTCCGTGTTTCGATGTTTGTTTGTGTTTTGTCTGATGTAGTGGTCAGCACTCTCCGGCTTATATGCCGACCACCTGTTTTTGTAAATGGAGCTTTATGGGCACACAGCCACGTCCATTCGTGTCCGTGCTGACTCTGGGCGCTGTCCTGCTGAGGTGGCAGCCTGAGCAGGTGCAGAGCCAAGGCTAGCCGCAGTGACACCCCCTGTGGAAAGCCTGTGCCCCGTGGTGTGCTCTGGCTGTCGGTCACCACTCGAAGCTTTCCCGTCCTCCTCATTAACCCTTCCCTGCTCAGCTCCTCCGGGACGAGGAGCTGGATGCCCAGGTTTGTAAAGTAAAAGTAAACAGGCTGTTGCCTGGGGTGGCCAGGCTCTGGGCTTCCTGCCGGTGACAGGCAGAGTTGGTGGGCGGGCATGGAGCTGGGGCACCCTTTCCATCCTTCCGGGTTCCTTTGGTCCCGGGGAGGCGATGGCCACACTTGGGCAGACTGGGCACATCCCACCTGTCCTCTGTGTTCCCTGGCCGGGAGGATCTGGGCCATTGGAAGATTCACACTCTCAGCTGGAGTGAGGACGGGCCACGCCTAGTGCAGGACAGCGTAAGGCCCGCGTGGAACAGCCCAGTGACAGTGACGTGTGGTCCTCATTCAAGTTCTGAGCATTGAAATGGCTCCCAAAGAGGTGAATGGATGGAGCCCTTTCTGGGGGTGTGGGGCAGGAAATGGGAACCCAGCAGAGCTTGCGGATACCCGGAGGCCAGGTGGCCTTCCCAGGGGGCCTGGCTCAGGCCTGAGGAGATGTGGCCCGGTGGCAGGGTGGCCTACTGCTCAGGCCAACCTGGAAAACCTGGGTGCAGCCCCCTGCCCTTCCAGGCGGAGCTCGCCCCATTTCTCCAGCCACCCCACCACAGGGTTCCATGTTCCTGGAACCCCCACTTTGTGGAGCAACCCCAGGGGCAGTTTAATTAGTGTCGGGTTCCTGGATATAGGGGTGATGGGGAACAGCCTTGGGGGCCCAGAGGGTCAGCCCTTAGTGGTCCTCCTAGGAGCAGCAGAGATAGGAGATGGCAAAGCCATGGGAGCACATTAGAGCCAGTTGTAGCCACAGCTGGTGACGTCCAGGACTTTCATGGTTCCTGGTATTGTCCTGGAGCTGGTGGGCACTGTGGGGAAAACAGCAAACATTGTAGTCTGCCGCAGGTGCGTTCCTGAGCTGGTTTTAAGCTAACAATAAAGAGGCTGGTTCTTTCTCCACCTTTCTTTCTAATTTTTGTCCTTCCTCCTCCCAAACATGTGCGGAGGATAACGACACCAAAGGGTGCTGAGGCGGTTCTGAATGTCCACCTCTGCCTGGCCACGTTCTTGTAACGATTTCATTAGCCTGAATTATCCACTTTATTTTCTTGTAATGGGATTAGTCCTACTTGAAGCAGCCAAGACGGGGAGGTGCAGGCAGGGCATCGTGTGGATTTCATTAACTCACTCTGCAGAGGTGGAACCGCCCAGAATGCGTGCCCCAGGCCAGAGGGTTCTCCATCTGCCTGTGGAAAGGAAGGGAGCAGCAGCTGTTCCAGGCCTGGCTCGGCCCTGGGTCAGGCCACGGTGTGCCTCCTGAGGACAGTTCCTTCTAATTGTCTTCAGGACTAGTAGGACATGTACGTGAGATGGAGAACTGCTTTTCTCTGCATCAGGCCAGAAATCACATCGTCACGCTGGCCCCTTGAGCCTGAGTCCCTCTTCTATCTGAGCTCCTTGCTGGGTCCCCTGGAGGCCACCAGGAGGGGTCTCCTATGCCCAGGCTACCCCTTCTCAGCTCAGACACCAGAAGGCCCTGGGAGGAGTCACTTGCTCTGCACCAGGACATCTGCCCAGGGTTAAGGGCATTAACAACAACAGAGCCCACTAACGTGGCTCCTGACAGATGCCAGGGACCAGAGGCCGTGCACAGTGAGGTGACAGTTCTCATTCCACAGGGAATTGAAACTGAGCCCCAGGAAGATGACAGCAGGTGCAGCCGCCTGCAGACTTGAGGGCTTTTGGTGCTGCTATGAGGCACCCTCACTGTCAAAACCAGACCCCTGCAGAAGACCCACTGTGCGGCGCCTGGCAGATTAGAGGTGTCACCTGGATGTCAGGCACCTTTGCATGTCGGGCATGCCTGCCAGAATGGCCACCTTACTTCTTCCTCACCTCCCATGTCTGCCCGGTTGTGCTCCGGGTCCTCCAGGGCCCTGAGAGGTGCTGGGGGGTTCTCTTGTTCGGGGGCGTGGGGCTCTGTGGCCAGCTGAGCTTGAGGAACGCTGCGTCTGCTCAGCGACCAGTTAACGTCCCTTGGGGAGGTCGAGAAGCACTGATTTAAAAGCGTCACCTTTGATTTTTATAAAACTCACTTCTTGCAGTGATCTCCACCAAGGGCCACGCTCGGCTTCCACGCTGCGTGCACCTCCACCAGTGCCAGGCACGTGCCCTGGAGCACAGGCTTGGCGCTGGGCTCACCACCTAGCTGCCTGTACCTTTCAGCACACCCATCGAGCAGCCTGGCCTCAGCTGCTATGTGCACAAAATGGGCCATGGCCCCTGCTCCTGTGGCTAGGGACAGTGTGAGAGTGACCTGGCATGGTGCCTGGTCAGCACGTGCCCTCAGGTAGCCACAGGGCAGCTCCAGAAAAGGGCCTCTAGAGAGCCAGTTGGCGGGCAGGAGAGAATATTAGGATTTCCATCTCCGCTCAGGCTCTTATCTCATTCTTTAATCTCATTCTTTAAGTCTTCTAACTTTGAATGTTAAAGATGCACGTAGACAGTGAACCAGCGGCACGCACGTGACGTTCACAGAAGTGTGGGCATTGTGGAGCCACGCTCTCAGAACTGCTTTCCCGGAGGGGGACATCGAGGCCACTGGCTCTCAGCCAGGGACCCGCAGGGCCCTCCCACTGCTCTGTGCCCGCATGGAGCTCAGTGCCCACACATGGGCTTTGCTCTGGGATATTTGCAGGCGCATCAGGGTCATGGTCCCCAGACCACACAGTTCTTGCTGCGCGAGTCAGGCCCCATGGGAGAGCACGGGGTGGTTCACTCGGCACAGGCCCAGCCACAGAGGTGTGAAGGCCACACAGAAAGTCTCGGTGGCAGGGCCTTCCGTGCCCTTATGGAGATCAGAGCCCCTGAGAAGCCACAGTATGTGAGGAGGAACGCCTGCAGGCACTGGCGGGCGCAGGTGCCAAGAGGGCAAGGGCAGAAAGGCCCACTGCCCACCCCAGGGTAGTAGTGGGCCTGGGGAAGGGAGAGGAGGAGTCCTGCTGGAGTGGACCAGCCCTTCGGGTCTCTTAGGACCACGTCAGAATGCAGCTCGAGCATGGAGGTGGCAGGCATCATCTCTTGTGTTTGGTGACACCATGTTTAAAATAGTGTGGCTCTTGGTGGCGTTCTGAAGTCTCATGAAGGAAGCTGGGCTGCAGGCTGCTTCTGAGGAAGGGCTGCTCGTCCTGGGCCCATGCGGCCCCTGCTCATCCTGGAGAAGCGGTGGCCCTTGCCCTTGAGGCTGGCACTCAGCGTGTTACCACCCAAGAGCTGCTGATGCAGAACCACCGGGGCTGGGCTGGGCTGGGTGTGTCTCAGACGAGCTCCCGGGTGCTGCGTGCTGCTCCTACTGCTGGCTTGTCCCCTGCCCTGTCCCTCTTGGCTCACTTCCTCTTCCCTCAGGCCTTGGAGCCTCGACCTTGGACAAGGCCAGCATGTCACTTCTGTGGCACAGCCCAGTGTCCTTTCACACACTGTTCTCTCTCTCTCTCTCGTCCTTGGGACTGGGGAGTGATCCACAGGCACTCTACCAGGGAGCTGAGCTACATCCCAACCCTTTTTATTTTAAGGCAAAATCTTTCTCTCCAAGTTGTTTAGGGCCTTGCTAAGTTGCTGAGGCTGGCCTTGAACTTGCCATCCACCTGCCTCAGCTCTGAGTCGCTGGGATTACAGGTATGTGGCCCTGCACCTGGCTCTCTTTCTCTTGATCCGAACTGCCTTGCCCCAGGGTCACCCAGCTGGTGCTGGACAGAGCCAGACCAGGAGACTGCCTTCCAGTGCCAGGTCCCCTCCGCCAGAGCCTCGCAGTCTGTCTGGAACGCGGCCCCGGCTCTGATTCAGAGATGCCATTTAACTGCTCACCCCTGGGATTTCTCATCTAGAAAACGAGAGGGTCATGCTTGCCTGGCAAGGACCCCAGGAAAGACCATTGAGGGAAGCTAAACTCTGTCCTCCGCGCCTCTCCCTCATTTCCCAGAAACCAGGCTGTTTTTCAGCTTCCCAGAGGCGAGGATGAGAGGGAACACTGCTGGTGGCCATCAGGTGACCTTGCACAGGGTGAGTGAGGGGAGGAGTGAGCCTCAGAGGTGCTGGACCAGGGGAGGGGCTGCCACACAGCCACACCATAGTCTGCACACCCGGCCAGAGCTGTCTGCACAGGCCATGTCCCCTCTGCCACCAGACAGGCACAGTTCAGCACTGTGGTCCAGACTTTGGGCTCTTCGTAAAAGCTTGAGGAGATGCCTGTATTCTTGCTGTGACTTCTTCTGCAATTGAAGGTGTAAATGTGCATGCTTTGGAATAACCCCCAAGGTCCTCGTAACACTGCTCGTAGCAACTTATGGGTCACATACGTAAGAGCATTCTTCTCAGCATAAGTCTGGATGGCTTGCCCCCGAATGTGAGCACGCCTGCACCACAGCACGTGCACTAGAGGAGGGGACCTGATGCTTTGGGAGAGCCCCAGACTTCAGCTCCATGACGAAGTGGAGGTCCAGAGTATCTTGAGAGCTGGGCAGTCTCAGGTGCTGTGGCCATAGCAGCATAGGGGCCCTGCCGTCTGCGAGGGTCCTGTCTCCTAGCAGAATGAAGGGAAAGTAAATGAGGAGACATGCCACTCAGGCAGCGATCGTTCATGACAGAGTGGCTGGCGGGGCAGAGGCGGCATGAAATAGGGTGGCCTGGGAACGGCTTCCAAGGAGTCGGCGTCAGAGCTGAGAACTGAGTGGCAAGGAGTTATCCCCAGGGCGTCCCTGTAAGGAGGCCCCGTCAAGGGCAGAGCAGGTGCAGAGACCCTGAGGTAGGCACGCACTCTGGAGGAGGCCGACCCCCGGGGGTCCTTGCAGTGAGCAAGGGTGAGGTGACGGAGCAAGGGCAGGGGTCTGCTCAGGCACCACCTCGTCCCCCATAAAAGTTCGGAGGTCACCCAAGGATGCAGAAGCCACTGGAGAGCTGAGCACATGGGGGTGGGGGCGGCAGAAGCCACCCGCTGGGGTGAAGGGGTGGGTGTGTCTAGGTGTCCTGCAGGCCTGTCTCCCCAGCCTGCCCCACCAGGGCCTCAGCCACGCGGGGACCAGGGGAGCTTTCCATTAACCCACGAGTTCACAGATGTGCACAGCCTTAGGACAAGGACAGGGAGTGGCCAGCAAAGGTCAGGACGCTGTGTGGACGCTGGGCGGTGGGATTGGTGGTACCCAGGTCCTTGTGTGGCTGCAGAGGTGCGGGGCTGCAGCCGGCCGGCAGCTCTCCCCCGGCCCAGGACCCCTGGGACCAGCCTAGTGGCTGACCTCTGTTGATGGTCCCCTGGCACTTGGCACATTCGGGGAGAAATGGGCGACCTCTGTAAACCCAGGGATCAGGAGCAAGGCCTGGGGGCCAGCCGCCCACTTTGGGCCCAGCTGCTCGTTGCTGCCCATGGTCCTCGGGCAAGTCTGCACCCCTGAGGCCAGTAGCAGCTCCCCAAGTGACTGCGGCTTCTTTCCACCTTCGTTTTCTCTGCCTAGAAAATGGGAATAACACCGCCCTCCTGAGGCCCCTGTGCGTGTATCACCGCCAGGCACTGGACGTGCGTGGGGCTGGGGACCGTGCTGGGGTAGCCTGCATGGGCGCGTGTGCATCTGATGGGCCTGGAGGTTGGTGGCGGTGGCATATTGGAAGGGTTTGTAATGCCAAGAGATTTGGCCACTTGTTTTCACCTCCGGCGGGAACAGAGGAGCCTGCAACTGGTTCTCCCCCGCCTCCTGCTCCGAGTCCCGGGTGGCAGCAGACTTTGTTCCCCAGCAGTGCCTTGAGCGCTGGTGGGGGGCACTCACCCCACAATCCCCCACGTGACTCAGCCCTCAGCTGGCTCTGCTTCTCCCAGCAGATCCAGAGGGAGATCAGGATGCCTGTCCGGGGGCCGGGCTCCTTGGGATACGCTGGCCCCTGCTTGGTGCTGCGTGCGGGGAGGCAGTTGGGCCCCCCTGGCGCCTGCACACCCAGCCTTCGAACCGGCTCCAGAGCAGCTCTGGAGGGCGCTCTCCTTCCTTTTCCTTCCCCAGCCCACCCCTCTCTCGGAGGGAGGGCCACAGGGGCTTCGGCCCTTTCCAGTGAGTGGCACCTGGCCAGGGCTGCAGGGCGGGCCGGGGCTGCAGCTGCAGAGGTGGAAACCACACCAGCGTGTGCAAGGCGCACGCACCTGTGGGCCCCACAGCCTGTGTGCAGACACACCTTGCACACGCGGCTTGTTTACCAGGCCTGGGCCCCTCCTGCCCCACACACAAGACATTGGACACGTGACAGCAATCTGCAGTTGTCACAAACCGCCACCAATCACGTGTCCCCTGCGTGGCAGAGGGGGTGGTGCGCACATGGGGGAGTAATTGGTGAACCCGAGGTGAATGAAATAATTGGAAAAGTGAGGTGTGAGTTTGTTAGGGAAGTGTGAGCGTGGGGGGCAGGCGTGTTTAAGGCCGGGTCCTCCTTCATTCACAGCTTCGGATACAGTAATTGCTATTTTGTGGTTTCTATTATCCGCACAGTGGGGAGCAGGCGGGCTGGGGAGGAGGCCCTGGCGCCCTGGCAGGCCCCTCCCCCTGGCCCTGCCCAGCCTGTCCCCAGTGGTGGCCTTTGCCCTGAGGGGCGGGTTCCTGCAGAACTTCCTTCAGTGGGCTTCTGGACCTGGCTTCCGAAAGCGCTTCCCTCTCTGTGGTTCTCCTTCCATGTTTCTGTCTGCAGTCATCAGCGCTGGCAGTAGGTGACCCCACAGGGCTACGCCCGCCCCAGGCCACCTGCCGTCCCTGCCTTGTTTCAAGAAGCCCTACAGGCGCTCCCCTGGGCCTCGGCCTCTGCACCTGGCCTCAGCCTCTCTGGCCCTTGGTTTTCTCCACTGTAGAGCAGGAGGTGGTGTCACCCCTTGCTGTTACCCCTGAAGATGGGGTGTCTCAGACACCCAGCCCTGGCAGGCGCTCCTTGGTGGCTGGCACCATGCGGCATGCTGGTGGGCTGAACCTCAGGGCGTGGTGCCAAAGCCAGACGATTCCGGAAGTGTCCGTAGATGTCAAAGTCCCTTCTGAGACCTAACCCAGTCCTCTAGCTCCACCTTACCCACCCCTCCCATCCTGTTCCCGTCCTGTTCCCAGAAGGCAGGACCTGCTCACCAGGGCCATCCCCCGAAGCTGCCAGGGTCTTCGCACACAGCTTTTCATTGGCCGTGCAGATCTGTCTGGAAGCCCCAGGCCAGGGCTGTGCCCTCCCTGCGCCCCCAGCTCCCCTCCCTGCTGAGTTCTCCCATGCACGGTTGTCCTGTCACAGCCCTGCCCAGCCCAGGCCGCCCCCCCCC
>PVHX01022037.1:0-28511 GCA_004024805.1 Geosciurus inauris | reverse complement strand
GGACGGAGGGCAGCAGAGCCCATAGACACATCCCGAGGCAAAAGACAACCCACACTGACCACCAACTCGAGTGAAAGCAGACTCTTCCAGGCATCAGAAGATGCCCAGACAGTGAAAGGGTCCCTCCGCTGTGTGAGGACACACTATCATTCAAGAGGGAGGGCAAACAGCCATTTTCAGACAACTGACAGGTGGTCACCAAGCAGAAGGAAGGAAAGGGAGTCCCAAGGACCAAGGACAGGCCGGGACCATGGAGAACAAAGAATAGGGAAGCAGAGGCAGGAATAAGGAGCAGCTGAGTGAGTGGCCTCCTGAGGTGCCCCTCGGGGACCTAGCAGCTCACTAAGTCACCTGTGGCTATGGAAAGGGCCAGCTGCCACATGACAAGCAGAGCCCAGGAATGCAGGGCGCCCCGGACAGAGGCCAGACAGTGGCTCCCACCAGGGAGAAGCAGCAGAGGCAGAGCACAGGCAGGTGTGCAGCCCGGGCCAAACCTGGAGGTGGGTGAGGGACTGTGCAGGTGTGGGGGGGGGGGGCAGGAGCCAGCAGGGGGCACAGCTGTGTTCCCTGGAGGAGAGGACCAGGTGGGAACAGGCTTGGGACACGGCTGAATGACAGGCTGTGGTGATGGGGTTCTGCTGGGGCCTGGGGTTCTGGGACAGACGCCCAATCGGCACCACCCCCATGCCCACAGGTTGGGCTGGGCTCAGTGCTGGCCAAGCAGGTGGGTTAAGACCCTGTGACGGCTCTCCACGTCCCACAGGCAATGGCCACTGGGCCTTCCATCTTCAGAGGCCAGTCTGGCTGCCCAGCAGGCTCTGCTCCAGCTGTCAGGAGCTACTCCCACTCCCAGTTAATTTCTCAGAGCAACTTAGCAGCCCTGAAGCTGCATTGGCAGGGACTGTTCCCAGGTGTCCCCAGGGCCCACAGCATCAGGACAGCAGCCTGCCCGAGTCCTCTGTCTGGGGTGACCATGTCGCTCCTTCTGCAGACCATTTGCCCACCTCTAAGGGGGCTCAGGGCTGAGCGTCCCTCCTACCTGGGCTTCACCTGCCTGCCCATAAGCTGGCAGAGTGGACAGAGCTGTAGGACCCAGCAGAGGCCAATGAGGTCCTGCATCTGAGCACAAGCAGGGGCCAAAGGACTCAGAGGCAGTGCAAGTGGCGGGGGCTGCCTGCGCCCTGCTGGGCCGCCTACTGTTGGGTGGGGACATGTGGGCTCTGCCATGGTCGCCCACGCAGGCTCCACCACAGCCCTAGTTAGCCCTGTCCCTGCCACGCTCAGCCCATGGGGTGCCTGCTGGTTTGCATGTGAGCAGGCTGCCTCCCCAACAGCCAAGAGCACGGGAACGAAGGAACTGGCCTGGCTTGGTCTGCCCCAGCCCAGCACCAGGCTCTAGTTGGCCATTAGGGCCACCAGGGATCTCTGCTTTCAGGTACAAATCTGCTGGCAGCTAGCTGAAGATGCAGACTCTGGGCTCTGCCATTGGGCTGGCTCGAGGGTGTCCCAGAAATACACCTGTGCCCAGGTGGGGGACAAAGCCAGCTGTGAAGGGATCCCAAGAAGTGGAATCTCCGAGGCAGGAGGTCAGAGCCTCAGCTGTCCTCAGCTGCATGGCTGCAGGGCATGTCAGATGGCAGGGGTGCTGGCTGCTCCCAACCCTGGGCCTTGGCCCCTGCCCTTGGTTGAGGTGAAGTTCAGGGATGGGGGTGGCAGGGAGTGTGTCTGTGCCCTGGAAGAACAGGGGAGCTGGGATGGGCACTCCCAAAGTAAGTGAAGGAACCTGTCCCTCTGAGGGACACGGGTGTGCAGCCTGAGTCCAGGAAGAGAGCCCACCCCAAGACAACAACCAGAGGGTTCACGTGGCTCGGCCCCTCCCACTCGCACAGAGAGGTGGAGGGGCCACCAGGGAAAACAGCAGCAGTCTGCAGGTCCTGTGGGGAGCCAGGGTGAGCAGTGGAACCAGGGGTGCTGCCCAGGTCAACAGGGGCTGATGAGGACAGGCAGGGAGCAGGCCTCACCTGAAAGGGTCCGAGGGGTCTTTGGCGTCACAGACGTCTGCATGGCCGTGGCAGACGCAGCGGCCGCCGATGCTGATGTCCTTGATGCTGTAGTAGTACTGCACAGGGCCTGTGAGTCCAGGTGCCCCAGCCACCCACCCCCAGGCAGGGCTCCCCAGCCAACCCGTGCCTCCTGTAGGGGCCAGCCCAGGTGCTGGGGCCAGGGACACGTGCTCACCCGGCGGGTGACGGTGGGGTCCCGCAGCGCCTTGCCCATGAGGTGGCCCAGCAGGGTGTTGGTGCGCAGGAAGCGCAGCCGGATGTTGGTGGCTTTGGTGAAATCGCGCAGCAGCGGGGAGTAGGAGAAGTTCCTGGCACCCGGGCGCCCATTGACCAGGGACACCACAATCTACAGTGGGCATGGGCTATGAGTCACATGTGGCCACAGGCACCTGACACCACCAGCTGAACAGCGAGGCCTGAGGGGCCTGGGGCGGCCGTCCCCCCGAAGCCCACCTCGCCATTCTCCAGGGGCACTATGCGGGAATATTCTGTGGTGCAGATGACGTGGTCGTCCTGCGTGATGCGCTCCAGCGTCCGAGACCCAAAGCGCTCCAGGCAGTCCCTCTTGGAGGCTGTGTAAGTGGCCAGAAGGTGAGGGTAGGAGCCGCCCAAATGCCCGCAGACCCTGGGCCCCAAGGGCAGCACCGGCATGCTCCCTGACTTCTCAGAGGTGGGCTCGTCCTGGATGGGGCACCTGCCCATGCTCCACTGGCCAGCAGATTTATTAAAGAGGGAACTCCAGCTGATAAGTAGAACCCTCACCCTGCCCAGTGGGGCTAGACGTGCACAGACCGCACCAGTTCACTCCTGGGTGCCAGTCCCTCTCCCTGGAACACGCTGGTGAACAGTGCCCCTTGGGACCACCACCCCAGCCCCTTTCTGAAGACTGTACCCAACTACCCTTCCCCCGCCCATAGGCCAGGGAGTTTGGGGAACATGTGACGAGGCCTGTCCAATTGTAGCGTCCTCATCTTGCCAACATGACTGGTCAGGGTGGCATACGGCCAGGATAGCCAGCGACTCCAGTGTTCTGACACAGGCAGCCAAGCTGGCAGGAAGTGTGCCTGGAGCTGCCAGGGCCACTATGTCACCAGGGAGCTGTCTGAGCACAAGGCCAGTCCAGAAGAGCCAAGAGATGCCCCGGAGCCTCCTGGCGCCATTGGGCCCAGCATGTGCACCCACAGCTCTACTTGCCTCCGGTGGCTCATGTGGACAGCCCCAGAGTCCAGGGCTCAGGGTCCTGGGGCTCCAAGGACGCATGGCAAGGCGCCCCCCCCTCACCGTCCCCCATGCCCCACAGCTCAGGGACACTCACAGGCGAAAAACTGCCATGGCTGGAAGGAGTGGCCGAAGTCCGTGGACCGCTCCAGCACCCAGAGGTCCGGCCGGGGGGAGTTGGCGAACTTGATGAGCACATAGGCCACATGGAAAACCTAAAGGGGGGAGGCGGGGTTGGCGCCACCTCCTGCCCTCAGTGTGCAGCCACTGCAGGCCACGGCCCCCTTGCCACTCTGGGGTCTGTGGGCTTGCCCAGGGGGAAAGGACCCAGTGGGAGGGCCTGCTGGGCCCACAAGGTGAACAGACGGGAAGTGGCCCTTCTGAAGGGCTCCCCTCCTAATTCTGGGGTGGCCCAGGACTCAGCACTCCCCTCCCCCGGGAGCTCAGGGGCTGGGGACAAGTCACACTGGGGAAGTGGCCTGCCTTCAGGTGGGGCTGGCCAAGGCAGAGAGCACACCCAAAGTCCCCAAAGCCCTGATATCTAGCAGGATATCCACGGGACAGTGCCCCCAACTCCCAAATGAGCCTGGCCTCCTAGCATCTTGACAGCAGCCCGCCTCCTGGACAGAGCCCTCTCCCAGCCTTATCCTGACCACCCCCGGCACCCCTCTACTCTCTGACCAGCTCACTGAGGCCCAGGGCAGAAGGGGGCCATGGAGCAAGTTGAGGCCCAGCTGTGCCATTTGGGGGCCCCTTTAGAGACACAGGAAAAGGAACCCCCAGAGCTGAGCTGAGCAGAAGAGGGGAGACCTCCCCAGCCAGGAGTTGGGGGCTGTAGCTTCTCTGTGGCCCTGGGCACATCAGGGTAGATGCCAGCCAAGAGCTAGGGGAGCTGCCTCCCAGAGACACTGAACCCCCAAGCCCTGCCCAGGAAGCCCATCTCTCCCTGCTCGCTCCCAGGGTTGGGAGGGAGGTGCCCACAACTTGGTTCTGGTCTTCCTGGCCAGGGCACAGGATCCCAGGGCGTCCTCATGTGCATACGTGCACCCAGCACTTGGTGAGGCCCCTCCTCAGCACCGGTGCTGGCCTCAGGCCCCCAGCCAACCTGGCAGCCTTCACAGAGCTCTCTGGGCCTCGGGGACGCCTCCATAGCTGCAGCTGAGCTACCCACCTTCTCCCTCCTCAACACCCCCAGCCTGGGAAGCTGGAGTGAAGACGAGGGGAGGGCCACCTTCCAGGCCGGGCTCTGCTGGGGCTGTGTCTGAGTGCCATGGAGACCCAGCAGCGTGGGGCAGCACCCCACGCCACCCACTTCTCACTGAGCAGGTAATCTGATGGGCTGCTGTTAACCCTGGACAGAGCAGAGTAGGGGCCCACAGCCACCCCTCCGGCAGCACAGGCTCCAGGTGGGGCAAGGCCCCTGGACCCCAAGAGGGATGCTGGCTGCCGCCCTGTCAGGAGGCCTAGTGTGGCCACAGGCCTATTGACCCCTGCCAAGCTGAGGTCATCCTCCCCTTCCCTGAGAGGAAGACTCCCCATCCAGCTGGGGTAGGGGTCTAGCCTCTCAGGAAGACCCTACCCAGTCCCACACCTCAACCTCGGGGCCTGGGGGCCAGGGAGACTGGGGTGTGTGCCAGGGCAGGGAGGGGTCTGCAGGGAGAGGAGGAGGAGTGGACACTCGCGTGTCAGGAACAGGCTCCGCCCGGAGCTGCAGCCCAGCCCCCAGTCAGAGCCCCAGGAGAGCCCGCCCGCCCCCTCTCCCTGAGCAGCACCTCAGGCTTCACCCCTGCAGGCCACTCGCCCACCACCCTTGGCTGGCCGGCATTTTTCCCAGCTGAGAGCACTTTCACAAATATTGACTCCAAGATGCTGCTGGGCGGGGTAAGGGGGGCACGGAAACTTCTGCCCCGTGCTGGGATGCTCTCAAAGATCCCGGCCTGCAATCTGTCCGCCCACCCACGTCTGTCAGATAGGGGCCTGGACAGCTGTCCTCCTGCCCTGCCTGCGGAAGGCAGGAAAGGCTGTGCCTAAGTGCCGCCGTCTGTCCCCAACCTGGTCCCTGCTCCCAGGGCCATGGCAGCACCCTTGGTGTGACCTGGGAGGGGCGCAGACCCGACTCCCTGGACACGGCCCTCCCCCTCCTCGCCTGCTCCACTCCACTGCCAGCGCCAGCTGACCTTTCCGCTGCTACATAGTTCTGGGCAGAAGGAAAAAAAATGTCTTTTAAAGCAAAAGCCAAACAAAAGCCACCGGTTATTTTTAAAAATCTGGCTATTTTGGGGCAGGCACATCTCCAGGCAGCAGTGAGCAGCCTTTCCGTCACTGAGCCCCCTGCCCTGCACCCAGCCTGACCTCAGAGGGTCAAGGCTCCTGAAGGAGGGCTTCTGTCCTGGTGACCCCCACCTGACAGCGGTCAGTGAGAGCACAGGGTTAGAGCCAGGGCAGGAGTCTGGGGCAGGCTCCAGGGCTGTGTGGCCTCAGGGAGGTACTGCTCCTCTCTGGGCACAGGGCAGTGGGAAGAGGTACAGAGAGGAAGGATCGGGGTGAGGTGTCTTCATGATGGTGTGAAGCTTCCCAGAGCCTCAGGAGGGAGGTGGCACCTGTCCCTGGGTGGTGAGCAGAAGCCAGCAGCCACCTGGCAGGGATGCGGATGGCCGGCTGGTGTGAATGTCACACAGTGAGGAGAGGGGGTGGGTCTCCACAGGCCCTGGGGATGAGGGAGGGTAGAAAGGGGGTGATCGTGCTGGCTAGCAGTCTCCAGGGCTCAGATACCATGTCACCAAGGGGTACCTCTTGGGGTGGCTGTGGCTGGAACCTCTGGGGAAAGGGACGGGGCTCAATCCTGCCTCCATAGTCCAAATCTGCTCTGGCCCCTAAGGGGCTGAGGAGACCAAGGCAGGGCACAGGTGCGGGCTGTAGCAGACGTCCCAAGCTGAGGGGGCCTGATCCACCCCTGGTAGTGTGACTCAGCAGGCAGCCTGTGACTCAACCCCGCAGGAAGAAGACCTCATGCTGATTCCCAGGGTGCCCCAGGTCCCAGGCAGGGCTGGGTGGAGGCAGGAAGCCCCTCCTCACCCCAAGCCTCCCGGTTAACGCCCTGGCCACTCCCCTCAGGTTGAACTCCAGATGCGCACAGCGGCCTTGGAGTCTGCCCAGTCCAGGCTCCAGCCTCTGCCTGCTCTCCCCATGGCCGTGCCCCTCAGCAGAGACCTGTCTAAAAACCTGGTCATGGTATAGACAGGGCCAGGCAGCTGGGCCGGGGGTCTACTCAGGTCCCCGACTAGGTGAAGAAGAAGAGCCAACCTCTGAACTTATCAGGAAGCCTCAAAACAGGCCACATGTGGACCCCATTCCAGAGACAGAGTGAAGTGAACCGCCAGGGGGCCGCCCAGCAAGTCCACAGGAGGAGGAAAACAAACACCCGGAGCAGACCGAGGGCAGGCGCAGGCCCAGAGCCCCACTCCACTGGGGCACCTGAGCCACGACTGTCTAGAGCAGGGTGGGCAGACTGTCAGGGAACCGGCAGGGCTACAAGGGCCTGCTTGAGTTTGGATCTGGAAGGTCACCCAAAGGCTCAGGTGGTGAAGACCCCCAGCAGCGTATCAAGAGGTGGAGGGACCTTTCAGGTTGGGACATAGCAGGAGGCTGAGTCCCTGGGGCATGCCCTTGAAGGGGTCTCATGAGCCCAGCCTTCCCTTTTGCTGTGCCCTGTCTGCTGCGAGCAGCCTCCTCTGCCATGTGCTCCTGCCAGGAAGGTCTGTGCTGCCACAGGCCCAAGCCACGGGGCCAAGCCATGGGACGCCAACTCCGAAACTGTGAGCCCAAATACACTTTTCATCCCCCTTTTTTTTTTTTTGGTACTGAGGATTGAACTCAGGGGCACTCGACCACTGAGCCACATCCCCAGCCCTGTTTTGTGTTTTATGTAGAGACAGGGTCTCACTGAGTTGCTTAGCGCCTCGCCATTGCTGAAGCTGGCTTTGAACTCGCAATTCTCCTGTCTCAGCCTCCCTAAGTGCTGGGATTACAGGCTTGTGCCACCGTGCCCGACTACTTTTCATCCTTTTAATTTGATCATTTTGGGTATTTAGTCACAGGGACAGAAAGTCAACTAACAGGGCTTGGCAGGAGACAAGGAAACGTGGGGATCCCTGCCAGGCAAATGGCCCACGTGGCACCTGCACCTCAACGAGCTGGACCTGGGGTGGACCGGTGACCTTCCAATCCAGCCGAAGCAAGGTCCCTGCCCTCCTCCCGTGGCCCAGTCAGGTCAGGCCAGATGGTCAGCCCAGGGCCACAGGAAGTATAGTTTATTCCAAGGGGACCCCGCAGCTGAAACCAAACAGTTTAGTCTGTGCTGAGAGGTATGGTGAGGCCAGCACCCTGGGGTTTGTTTAAAAATGCAGAAAACAGGAAGCCTTAGGGGGCCTCCAAGGTCTGGAGTGCACGGCAGAGCAAAGCACCATGTGCAGAATGGCTGGGTGGGGTGTGGCTGTTTGAGACAGTGGCATGGGGCTACCAAGGGTCACTGAGGTAGCAGCAGGAGGCACAGGCTGGGGAGAAAGGCCACAAGGTCCGCTTGGGCCAGGTCCTCCTTTGGGTGACAGGCAAGAGGAGGGAACAGGAAGGGGGAGGAAACCCTCCTGAGGGAGTGGGCAGAGGGAGGGCTGCTGACTCAAGTTAGCCAGGGGTCCCCCGTGGGAACCCAGCTGGAATGGTCAGGGTCAGCCCAGGCGGGCACTGTCCAGGCTGCTAGGCTCTGAAACTGAAGTCCAGTCACAGCTACACTTCCTGTCATTTCCCCAACGACCCCACTGATGGTCTCAGGGCACTGGCCACATGGCCAAGACCCTGCTGAGTCTGGGGAACCATGCCAGTGGCCTCCACCAGCAGGAGGCCTCCACCTGGGACCAGGAGCCCAAAGCAGCCAGCCTGCAGGTGGGCAGGACAGGCTGGGCCTAAGGCACACCCCGACAGCTAGGGTCGCCACCTGCCACCAAGCCCCGTGCGCTCACTCCCTGGTTTGTAGAAGAGAAAACAGCCTTGGGAGGACAGATCGACAGACTGGCCACAGACGAGGCCAAGGTCTTGTGCGGACAACAGCCCTGGGATCTCAGTCACTCCACACCGGTGCTGTGCCTCAGTGTCCCCACGAACCTAGGGAGGATGCTCACGTCCATGGTCGGGGCTTTGCCAGAGCTCTGCCTGCTCAGCAACCGTGTTTGGTGGGGGCATCTAAGCCCTCCCGTCCCTTCTTCCTCCTCCTGCCGGCAGCTCCCACGTCCCGGGCCCTGGCCTGGCCTCCCCCGGCATTTCTAGCCCTCGGCAGCACTTTGGCCTCACGTCCAAGTACCCTGTCCCACATCCCAAGGGCCAGCCCTCAAGCCCTTCTGCATGCTGACCCCTCCACCTGCCACGCAGCCCCTGGAACAAGCCTGCTACTTCCCCTGAGCCACCTGCAGGCAGCAGGGAACAAAGCAGGGCTGCCCTGCACTTTCCATTCCTTAACTGACCCAACCTGAGGAAGGGGAGGGGCTGCCAGGGACAGCTCCTGCTGGCCTGGCCACCCAGGGGACATCTGGAGAGGGAGAGGGCACAGGCCAGAACCAGCCCAGCTCACCTCTGCCCACTCTATAGGAACGGGGCCTACTGGGCTGCTGTGCAGGGGGAAGACAAGGACCTGGACCCTGCGGCAGAGCCCAGGGATAGGGACACTCAAGCCGAGACCCTTTGCCTCTTGGCCTGAGCCCTGACAGCTAAGAGCATGCTTGCCATCCCCTGGGCACCAGGCTGCATGAGGCTCTGGGCCAGTCATCTGACCTCTCAGCCCTAGAAGCTTCCAGAAGAACAAGGAGATAACAAGAACCCCTGTTGAGCCCCCAGGCACATCAGGCCAGGTCTCGGGAAACTACTCCGCAGTCACCAGGCACCAGCAGGGAGCCTCTTCCCGGGGCAGCTTCCCTACAGAAAGTCACCAAAGACCCAGGCTGCTCCCAGACAGAGGCCACAGGGACTGCCCCACTCCCCCACATGAGCCCTGGGGCCCCACCCACCAGGGTGTGAGACCCACAGTGACCAGGCAGCCCAGCCCACCCTCCCAGGACTGTGGGGTGCAGGAAGCAGGCCTGTGCCAGTGCCAGCCGCCCCCACCCCTTCCCAGGGCATCCGCTCCAATCCCAGAACAAAGGCAGTGGCCGAGCCCAGCTTCCTGACAGAGCCTCAGCCCCAGCCCAGGGCCAGCAGCGTCACCAAGGGCTAGCCCAACCCCACAGTGCCAAACCCAAGGAAGAACCTGCCCCAGCAATAGAGCTGGAATTGGGTCCACAGCCCCACCAACCTCAGAGATGGCTGCGAACAAGCCAGGGCTCCACACCCCACCAAGACTGGTAGCCCTGGGCCAGCCAAGACGGGCCTTGGTGGGTGTGCCTACCCAGGCAGACAAGGGTGGTCAGGGGAAGGCTGGGTGGGGAAGGAGGTGGAGGGAGAACGATGGTGTCCGCTTCCCAAACACAGCGGGAAACGGCCCCTCCCCACACCCTACACGTGGTGAAACTGAGGCCTACAGAGCAAGATATCCATGCAGGGAAACCCTCGCCCTGCCAGGAAAAATCTGAAGGCACATCTCTAGGCCCAATTCACAGAAGAAGACTGAGGCTCAGAGAGGGCCTCAGGCCAGCAGGCATCAGAGTCTATCCTCAGAGTCCCACCCCAGCACTTAAGAAAGGGGCCACCTGCTCCACCCAGGTTGCCAATGGACACCAGGCCCTCTCCCCTCCCCCAGCCCAGCCAGGCTAGTCCCTGGGAGGAAGGGAAGGAAGAACCCTCAGCCCCCAGCAGGTGAGAGTTCACCTACTGGACGCCTAACTATTGTGCCAGAGACGAGGGTCCCACTGGGGCTCCCGAAGCCTCCCTGGGGGATAGGGAGACCAGACAGTGAAAACCAGTGAGATGAAGAGAAACAGACCAGGTCAGGACTCTGATGGTCAGCCCCCTCCCCACCCTCCTTCTCCACCTGGCAGCTTGGACAGAACAGCAAAACCATGTCCCTCTGGAAATTCCAAGCCACTTGCTGGGAGTCTAGCACACTTGCCCCGCTGGACTGGGCCTGCGGGCTGCCAGGAGCAGGCAGCAGGTACCCGCCCTGGGGCCTGTTCTTCTGGCTGGCATGCAGGAGACTTCATCACCTCCCCAACACTTTAGGTTGTAGTGGGGACAGGCTCAGAAAGGAGCAAGACCCACTGGGTCACACACCAGGACTGAGGCACAGGCCAGGACACAGGCTCTGGGCATGCAGGGTGGGGTCTGGGGCTCAGGCTCATGGCCACTCCCCTACTCCTATGCCCTGGGAACAACAGTGCCTCTGGCCCATGTCACGGGCCAGGACCCCAGGGCTAAGCATCTGGAAAAAGCCACAGAGTAGGACACAACCATGTGCATCTGACTCAGCCCAGGAGTGAAATCAAGGTCCCCAGGCCCTGTCCTGCTCGTGGGGCTGGCTCATCTCCAAGAAGCACCAGGTCCCACCCACCTGCCTGCACAGGGGCCAGGGGGCCAAGGGTGGATGGGAACTAGAGGCCTGTGGGCTCACACCTAACCCCTGCGTCACCAGACCAGGGCACAGGTATTCCAGGAATGTCCACCTCAGCCAGGCCTCCTCAGCATTCCTGCTGCCCCTCCCACAGGCGCCAGGAATTCCTCAGAGTAAACATCAGGGTGCCCAGAGCACCCGCTCCAGTGTTTCTGCTCCAGCGTTTCTGCCCCGCCTCCCTGCAGCACACCTCCCCCACTGGGCCCTGCCTTCCCCTGCGTCCAGGGTCACTGAGAAAACAAAAGGTACACTGCTGGCCTTCCCAGGTGCTGGCCTCCCCAGGCAGGCCTGTCTGGGCCTAGTCACCAGCCCCTGGGATGATGACCTCACTGTCAGTCCTGTGCCTCAAGGTAAGCCCTGTGGCCAGAGGTACAGGGGTGGGAACTGCCAGGCACAGAGGGACTTACCTGGCCCAGGTCCAAGGTGACGTTGACCTCATTGTACTCCAGGCCACGGGACAGTGGCGGGCTCTGCCACCAGCGCTCGGTGCCGTCGATGGCATTGCTCACAGGGTGTGCCTTGTTGCTGTGGGCAGCTGTGCAGATGTCGCAGTACTGGCCCTACAGGGAGAGAGGATGGTCAGCTGGCCAAGGGCACCCATGTCGCCTCCTGCCAGGATACAATCCCTGGGTCCCATCACAATAGGCTCCACCTCCAAGCTTCAGGCCCTGTCCACAGGGCAGGGGGAGTGCCCCCACTTCCTGAGATGGTCACAGGGAGTGGAAGGAAGACCAGGGAGGGGAAAGGCAGAGCTGAGGAGGAGCCGAGGTTGAGACTGAGGAGGCAGCCTCACAAAAGACCTCAAGGGTAGGCAGGAGTGCTCCAGGTAGGTGGTCTGCCAGTGCAGAGGCCCTGGGCCAGGGCAGCTGGAGCCAAGGGGCTGAGGGGATTGGGCAGGGTCGGGTAGGGCTTGGGTTGGGGTCAGGTAGGGCGTGGACAGGGTTGGGCAGGGCGTGAGCAGGGTCAGTGGAGCCCCAAGTCTGAGGAAGAACCACAGACAAAGATCAGCTGGCAGGGAGTGAGGCTGGTGGCCAGGATGGAGAGGCGCCTCCCATTCCACCAGCCTGTCCCCCACACCCCTGCCCCAGCCCAGGCAGAGCCTTTGGACTGGAGCCCCCTCTGGCTGTGGGGTAGCCCGTGGAGGCAGGCCGCGAAAGCCTGGGCCTCTCAACTGCTGCTTCTGCGCCCTGGGACAGGGCCAAGTCACGGCACCCGCAGCGTGGAGCCTCAGTGTCCCCATCCGCACAGTGGGGTGCTGCTGCACCTGCCTCTGGCTGCCACAGGGTTAGCAGATCAAATACAGGGCGGCACCTGTTCCTGTCACAGTCTAACCACCTGCTGGGGGCCTGTCCTCCACGGGGACTGGCTTGCTGTCCCTGGGGGGGAGGGGGCCCTGGAGGCAGGCCAGTAGAACCCACCCCCCACAAGGAAACCAGACCTGCTGTCCCTCTGCACACAAAGGCAGCGCTGGAGCCTCACACTGATTGAGGCCCAGCCTGGGAAACTGGACCAACTCACTCCTCCCAGGCTCCAGGCTGGGGCTGGGGGAGGTGGGCAGACCAACCAGTGGAGACCTGGCCTGCACTCGACCACCCAAGGTGCTGACCCACACTCTGCCAGGCATCACCAGGCTTTACTCTACCAGCGACTTCTTCGGCTAGTCCCCTCTGGAGGCCTCACTTCTCATACCCTTGAGGCCCAGAGTTCTGGACCTCACTTCTCACTACGTCCCAATCCACCCACCAGAGCTGCCACACACAGGAGCTAGGGCATGCAGGGCCTGCGTGGGCCACACCACCAAGAGTAAGTGGTGAGCCCCAAACTGGAACCCAGGGCTCCCTGGCCTGCTAAGCTTGGGGCTGAGCAGAGAGGGGCCAGGGCCTCACTAACAGCACCATGCAACACAGCTGGCTGAACCTGCCTGCTAGGCCAGGCCTGGGGAGGCTGGACCTAGGGTCAAAGGTTAAGGGTCTTCCAGGAGCCCAGGAAGCACGTGTTCAGTCCTGCTGGGTAACAGAGATAGTCTGGAGGACTAGGGAGAGATGGGCTTGGTCCACTGGGCAATCCACAGCCGGTGCTCCGGGGAGCCAGGGCCTCCCTTGTGGCCTCTTTGCTGGGTTGGCTCCCAGTGGACAGCGCTGGGAAACCAGGCTCTCTCAGCCCCTCTGCAGCAGAGGGTCCTGCTGGGAACAGCGCTAGGAAACAGCAAGGGGCTGATAAGGACTTCCCTTTGCAGTGAGTCACCATTTAGTCTGGCCCCAGGCCAGCCTGGACTCTACTGGTGCCTACCTGAGCGAGGGTGGGAGTGCCTGCTGCCCACTCACTGCCTTGTTCCGAGGCCCCGCAGGATACACCCAGGCTCCCACTTGGGATGCCCAGGCCTCCTCATGTCCCATCTCCTATACCATCCTGCCACTGTGGGACTACCACCCCTCACCGGGGCGGGCTGGGCTCTTAGGATGGAGGAGCAGTTGTGGCTCGTGTCTTCCACACCCGCTATGCCCACCTCCCAGAACACCCAGCCAGGTCCCATGGGCAAGGCCCCATCACTGGCCCAGAGGCAGAGAATCTCAGAGACCTCTGTGCTCAGAGACAGTGTCCGAGGTCACAGAGGTCTGGTCAGCCATACAGCCTTGGAGCAGGGTCACTAATTGCTCGAAGGGCACTTTGGCCTCTGCTCACCATGAACCGGGTGAGGCACAGCTTACTCCCACGCACGGAAAGCCAGACCCTGGTCTGCTGCGTGGTCACTGTGTGCCTGTTCTCCAGGCTGTAGGCCAGGCTCCCAGCCTCAGGCGAGGTGTGCCAGCACCCACAGACAAGGACCATGAAGCTCAGGGAGGCTGCGCAGCTAAGGAGGGCAGGGGGAGGGGCTGTACCCCAGACAACTAGGCCTTTAAGCACCATGCAGAGGTAATAGCAGCCTCGCGGGGACAGATACAAGCAGGTCGTCCCCAGCCAGGCAACACTGGCGGCAGCAGGGCAGGTGGTCTGGGATCGGGAAGTGACCGGGGCCTCCCTGGTGCAGTGGCAACTCCCAGCTGAGCAGCAAGGAGGAGCCTGGGGAGCTTGGCCAGGCCACTGGGGCGAGTCTGGAGGGACCCGCATTATCTCCGTCTTGAGACTCGGCCTCCTTGATGTCGACCAGACGCAGTATGGGTCCCCAGCAGACGGCACCCAGATTACTACTCTCTCCAGCTGGACCCAGTTCTGGCTTTGAGGCTTCTGGCACCCTTCCAGGCCTGTTTCCCCACCTGAAGTGTGGACTCGCCATCCTTCAAGGCAGAGGGCTGTGCCAGTCTTGAAGAGAATGCACGTGGCCCAGGAGCCCAGCGGAAGATGGTCCCCTCTCAGCACCTTCCTGCCCAAGGGTGGGACCCTGTGTTCATCCCCTGACTGCCTAGCTCCTGGGCCCTCTGCCCCACCTCAGCTAATCCACTCACAGCCACTTGCCCCCTTCCCAGCCCCTCCTCCCAGAAGGGTGCACTAGGTCCCCGGATGAGGCTAAGGTTACATCCTGAATCTGACTCAGGGTGGACTGTCAAAGAGTTCCTGAAGCAGACTTTGCCCACCCCCTGGGGCTGACCCCAGCCCCAGTCTAAATCCAGAAGCCCTGTGCAACCTACTGTCCTGGTTGGGGTCCAACCACAGGGCCAGAAACTGAACCCACCAAAGGCTCATGGCCTAGGAAAAAACCTCCAGAGCTCTGTAGGGGTTGACGCACCACCTGCTGGGCAGAGGCTGGGGCATTGCCCACTCCCGCTGCACTCCCAGTGAAAGCTAGAGCTACTTGCCTTCCCCCACCTTGGGTGTCCCACCCAGGGCCTGGAGCCACGGTGGGGAGGCTTCAACCCTATGCTGACGGCAGTGAGGGCCCCTCCCGCCCTCACCCGGTCCCCATCCGGAGGCCAGCAGGTTCCAGCCTGTCCCGGGGGAAGGCGGAGCGCCCGCCCCCTCCCCACAGGCAGCCAGCGGGCAGGCCAAGTCCCGCCCTCGCCGGGATCCCGGACTTAGGGCCGCCAGGGACTGGGCACAGCACCCTCCCTCCCTGCTCACCGCCACCGAACAAGTTCACAGGGACACTTCATTGGTCCTTCCGCAGGGACGCGCAGTTTCCCGGCCGAGCCTGAGTGGCCAGGTTGGGGTCTCTCTCGGACCCCCGGAATGCTAAGCCAGGGAGTCTGGGCGGGAGAGTCAGTACCTGGACCCTTCCCCGCCCATGGCGCTCCCCGAGGAATCGGGCTGAGTTCCGGATCCAAGCCCGGTGCGTCCCGGTCCCGAAACCTCGGGACGATGTCCCCACTCCCCCGAGCCGTGCTCACTTGGATGGTCTGGTTGGGGTCCCCGCCGGCCACGGGTCCCCCCACGAGCTTGCAGTAGAGGTCCTCAGTGGGGCGCGGGGGGCCACGCGCCGGGGCCTCCTCGCCGCAGGTTGCGGACGCGGCGATGCGGGCGCCCTCGGCCAGGTTAAAGTAGGGCGGGTGCAGGCTGAGGTCGCCGTCCTCCGAGGCCCGCGCCCGCGCCGCGCCCAGCAGCACCAATCCGGCCAGCAGCAGTGGCGCGGGACCCGGGGGGCCGCCTGCGCCCAGTGCGCTCGGAGAGCGGAGCCGCGCGTCCCGCGGAGCCATCTTCCGGCTCGGGGCAGTGCCTCGGCGCTTCGGGGACAGCGCACCCGGCGGGAGCCCGGCGGGTCTGGAGCGCGGTGGCCGTCCGCTCGCCCCGCCCGCAGACGTCAGGCCCCGCCCAGGCCCGCCCGGGAGCCGGAGCCCCGAGCCCCGGGGAGAGGGCCGGGGGAGAGGGCCGGGGGAGGGGCGGCCAGGCGGCCTTAACCCTTCAGACCCCGGTCCTGCCGGCTCCCGGAAGGGGCACCTGCTGGCCCCGGTCCAGGCCCTGGGATCTGGTGCCCCAGCGCCTCCCTGCTCCCCTGGGTCGTGGTTCCGGATCCCAGCTGGGACCCTCCGGGGGTGCCCCAGCCGCCAGCGCTCGGGGCCTGCCCCTCCCAGCCCCGCAGCTCCCCTTCGTTTCCCTGACTCCAGTCACCTCAGTGGGCAGGGACCCCTTGCCCTGCCGAGTCGCCCCATTCTGCTACCTGTGAGGGGCCACGGGTGGGCGCCCTGGGAGGATCCTCATCTGCAGGGCCACCGTGGGAGTCCAGTTGGAAACCCCCTTGCTTCCTGGGGCAGCTGGGCAGATTACCCCAGCTGAGCTTTATACTCAAATAGGGGAAGTTGACCAAGGATGCTAATGTCCCTGGCTCTCTATAGAGTGTGGCTGTGTGCCTGTGAGCACCTGTGCTTCAGGGCACCCTGGCCTCCTGTTCCCTGAGGGACCCTAAACCCACACTCAGGGCCACTCCCCTGTACAGGCCAGCAGCTGAAGAACTCTCAGCAAGAGCTCAGGGCTGTGCCCCTGGTTTCTGCTTTTGGATGGCAGTGGCTACTGGGTCTCCACCCCTTGGGTTCCTGGGCCAGACTGGCCTTGAGGGAAGCCCCCAGGGGATGGGGGGGATGCAGCTGCTGGGCTGGCAGCTCCCAGGTCTCTGAGCCAGGCCAGCTGGCCCTGGTCTCACGGGTGGTAGGCCTCCCTGGACAGACTCTGGGCACTGGTGAGTTTGTGGGGTGCTGGCCAGAAGGTCCTGGTGGGGATCCTGAACTGGCAGCTGTTATCGGAAGGTTGTACCACCATCCACATTGTCCTGGCCACCCTCGGCCACCTACAAATCTCAAATCCCACGGAGCTGGGCAGCCCCTTCTCTCCGGCTGGGAAACAGGCTGTGGGGAGCCTTCTGCTTTCCCTGGGGCACCTCCCTAACCTGTTAGTTCTCCCACCTGGGGGATGGGGAGAGGAGGCGGATCCTCTTTGCTGAAGCTGGGAGTGGAGGAGGGGCCAGTCACAGGGTGGGCGGGAGACCGGGAGGAATCTGGAGTCCTGGCAGTCTGGCTCAGAGCTGATTTCTGATCCCCAGCAAGGGACAGCTGCGGCAGTAGCTGGTCCCCAGATGGGGAGTTGGCTGGCCTCGCCCTCAGTACTACCGAGCCGTCCTCCCCATCACACACTGGGCAGTGATCTCTGGCCCTGCCTGCCTCTCCTGAAAGCTGGGGCACGAAAGGCTGCGCCCCCCGCCCCAGGCCAAGATCTGGCTAGGCTCCTGAGAACCTGCATTCTTCCCAATGATCCCCAAAGATTTGGCCAGGCAGAGATTGGGCCCAGAGCCCTCTGAGCCTCCTAGTGGCCAGGCCAGGCCTCTGCCATCCCAGGGCACTGGCCAGGCCAGGAGGCTGGGCGGACTGCCTGGGAATGCGCTGAGTCAGCCTGCCCTGCCAGCACCTGGAGGGTTACAAGCCCCTGCTTCCCAGCAGACAGCTGCCCCAGCAACTGGTGGCTGGCGGGAGGGGGGACTTGAGTGGGCAGAGGGCAGTGTGATAAGACGGTTGTTGAGGTGGCATGCTTTGCCCCCACCCTGTGCCTGCCGGTGTGCCTGGGCTTCAGAGGGGCAGTGGGGAGGTGGAGGGGTTGTCCCAGGGGCAGCACACAGGCCCAGCCTGGGGGGGAGGTGTGGGGCCTCACCTCCCACACCCCACTGACCTGGTCAGCTACCCCATCATCACCAAAGGGGCCCGTGACTCTCCTGTCTTCCTCCTAGTAATGGGCACCAGCCACCTTCCTCCTTACGAATGAACCTGGCCAGAAAGACCAGGGTGGGTCAGGAGCATAGGCGTTAGTAAAGAGGGAGAGGGTCAGCCCCTCCTGTCCCCCCACCGGTCCCCAGTGTCCTCTCCTTCCTCCCTGCAGCTCAGCCAATGCCCAGTGCCATGTGATCTGGAGACAGCGCCCTGTCTGAGGTGAGGCAAGGAGAGGGGCCAGGACAGGGTGTAGAGGCAGCTCCTCCCTGTCCTACCACCCCCCCCCCCAGCCCCAGGGTGGCAAGGGACCTGGGGGAAGGCAGAGATCGGTAGCAGCCCTGGAGGGGAAGGAGTCTGGCTGATCCTCCCCCAGCCCTGGGATAGAGGCCCCTGAGCCAGGTCAGCCTGTCCTGGGCAGGCAGCCTCCTCACCCGAGCCCCACTCGCACTCCAAGGGCATTCCTGGAAGCACCCCAGCCACGCATGGCCCACCTGGGGCAGCTGTGGGAGTCAGGCAGGGCAGAGGACATCTGACTCAACCTTAACCTCTGGGGACAGGGGCGCCCTCCATAGCACACCTCTGCAGCCGGCTCTGGGGTCCTGCAGGGTACTGTGTGAGGAAGATGCTCTCCTCTCCCCAGGCCAGGGGAGGTGGCCAGGCTCTGGCTCCAGGACTGGGAATGTTTGCTTCTGTGGGAAGAGGGCTTGGGAGAAGGCCAGCAGGAGTTTGGGGATGTTAGAGGCCACATCCCCTTTCTCAGGACTGCCCCGATGCCCTCCAGGGAGCCAGTAGTGAGGACTTCTGTCCCTGTCCATGGGGCAGGGAAGCCAGGAGAGGGCCGCAGGGCAGATTCTGGAGGTTGCTGTGGGCATGGTCCAGCGTTGGCCTCTGAGAGGAGGACTCTCAGCTGGGAGGTCTCATCAGTGTCTTCAGCCCAGCAAAGCAGAGTGCTTCTGCCCTCCGTTGGCCCTCCCTGGGCCCTGAGGAGTGTTCCATAGCTCTCAGCTGGCCCCTGCTCTGAGAGCCAGCTCAGACCCCGGGAGCTCGGGGCTCTGAGCTGATGCTCACCAGGAAAAGAGGATTTGAGCTGCCCACTGCCTGGCCTGGAGCCACCCTCTCAGAGACTCCAGTCCATCCTCCGGCCTCTGCCTGCAGGGTGTGTTCAGCTCACAGGGCACATGACCCTTCAGCGGCCCAGGACTCTTCAGAACCTTCCGACCAGACACTGTACCTGGGACCCCTGCACCCAGCTTGGTCGCCATTTCAGTGTTTACAGTGGAGGAACCTGGGGATCTAGGTCAGTAACCTGTCTGGCAGCGAGCTGGCAGTGAGCCCCAAGAGCCTGGAATGGAGGTCTGGCCTCTGGGCACACCTGCTGCAGCCCAAGCAGCCTGCAGCTAGGGAGGGGTTCAGAGCAAGCCTTGCTTCCCAGCAGGACCCTCACCAGGGAGCCCTAATCCCCATCCTGTCCCTTCTGACACTTTCCCTCCTTGACCTGAGGGACACACCCACCAGCAGTGAGGAGGCCTGGGGACCCCCAGCTTCAACAGAGAAAGGGACTGTTCCTTCCAGGGAGGAGGCTGCTCCTAGGACCCCAGCTCCAGGTGGGGGATCCCAGTGGGCATTAGTTGGCGATCTAGTCCTTCCAGCCCCCCTACGTAGCCCACCCCCAGCACACTGCAGTGACTGCCTCCAATGCCCGGCGCCCACACTTCTGCAGAGTCATTTTTGTCCTATTTAACCTTTGCTCCCCCATTCCTGTATGCCCTCCCCCTCCCCCACTCTCGCCATCTTCCCTCTCCAGATTAGGTGGGCCTGTGGGCGACACAGGTAGGGAGGGGGCTCCTAGCACAGTGGGAGGCCAGTGGCACCCAGGGACCCTGTGTCCAGCCCTGGGAGGCCCTCTGGCTTGTGCCCTCCTCCCACGGGACCCAGGCTCCCGCAGGCCCTGCCCCCATCCTGGGGGCCTTGCCAAATCTGGTTCCCATGGGGGTTGGCAGGGAGGGCTCTGCCTCTCCAAGAGGTGCCCATAGGCAGCCTTATATGGCCAGGAGGCCTCGAAGCCCAGGAGGAATGTCACCCCCCAGCAAGGCCCAGTGGGCAGAGCCTGAGCCCAGCCCAGACAGGGCCAGGGCTTGGTGAGTGGACAGCTTTCAACGTCCCACAAACTGTGGCCTTCTGGGCTGACAGTCACAGGATGATAGCTGGCCTAGCAGTTCCCCTCACCAGTTTTAGGAAGGAAAGAAGGAAGGAAGGGGACACTGGAAGCCCCCCGAGGTCCCTCATCACAGGGGGAGCAGGCTCCCCAACCCATACCAGCAGGAGCTGCATCTGTGGGTCAGCCTCTCCTCCCAGCACTACAGCCAGGTGGCTCCCAGGCCACACCGACGCCCCAGGGGCTTCAGTCTGTGCCTGGGTCTCCCTGGCCTGGCCTGTGCTCCCCACCTCTCTCCTGACCATTCTCCAGGGTTCTCACTTGGGCTGCTCTCTGTCCCCTGTCTTTCAGTCTCCATCCTTCCCTGTTCCTCTGCCCACTGTCCCAGAGCTGCCAAGTTTAGCAGCAGGGTCTTGTGTCTGGGCGGCCCCTGCAGGGTTGGGATAGGCCCCCAAAGTGACAGGCCCCAGCTCTGCTGCTACCACAAGGCCCTGGGATGCAATGAGGAGGCAAAGTGTGCCCGGCTCCCAAGCACCCTTTGTCCCACAAGCTGCTGTGCTATGCTGCTGCCAGTGTGGCCCTGAGCAGTGACCTTCTGAGCTCCTCCCGGGACCAGGCTGCGATGTGAGCAAAGGAGGCTTGGGGGTACTGCCACCCCCACCCCCGGCCCCTGCTGGCAGCTTGCAGGCAGGTGGGCTCAGGTGACAGCAGGGAATCTGTTCCCATTTTACAGAGTAGGAAACTGAAGGTGGGGAGTCACTGGGGCCCAGGAGGGGGCTGGCGAGGTGTGTGCTCACAGCATGAGCTCCGATGGGTGAGGGGAAGGGTGGGCTGCAGGCTGGGTGGGGCCCCGAAGTGACAGGCCCCTCAGGCTCTGCCCTGGCCTACTGTGCTTCAGACCAGCATGTCTTCTGAGCTGGCAGGAGCCTGCTGACCTCCCCTGCCAACACAGTGGGCAGCAGGTGCAGCTCTGTGCCCCGTCCTGGCCTTGGCCATGGAAGACGCCCCCAGTCAAGGCAGCAGGAGACACGAGGCAGGGGCTGGGCAGGCCCAGACCCCCTCCACCTCAGTGGTTGATGAGGGTGGAGGTGGGAGTCACCTGGCCTGTACCCCTGGCTGGGGTCCCTCTGGCCTGGTCTCTGCCTGAGGGCACATAGCTGGCATAGCTAGCTGTTCGGAGGCCAGTTGCACTGTTGCCTGGCGGGCAAAGCTACCCCCTCTTCCCCAGTCATGCACGTCTCTGTGGGGCCTCCCAGGTCCACAAGGCCTGCCCCTGCCCCAGAGCCCACATCTGGCCTCCCAAGAGCCTCAGCACCTGCCTCATGATTTCAGCACAGGGAATTTGCACCTGCTGCAGCCGCTGGCAGGACCCCTCCAGCCCCGCTCCAGGCCCCGCCAGGTCCCCCGTGCCCCTGTGGGCTCTTTCATTCAGCAATTGCAGGTGGCACGAGGCCTCTCCCAGGGCTTCCTGTCCTTGCGGTGGGATGTGTGGGTACAGTGACCACAGGATCACATCACTGTGAGTCATTGTGCTGCACAGCTGGTCCTCTGCCTTCGTCCCTAACCAGTGAGGGGCTGTCGCTGCCCCCAGCTCAGTGGCCTGTCCTTGGGGGTCGAGGGTGAGAAGCCCTGACTCACATCAACACCACGAGGCAGGGATGGGTTTGTGTGTCCCTAGCCCAGTGCTGAGCAGCTGCTGAACGGTGGTGACCAACTGAGCCACGCCTGTCCCCACATCTTTACACTCACTGGAAGATAGTGCTGGAGGCCGTGATGGGGCCAGGCTCTGTCCTTCTTATGGCTGCCTGAGGCCCACAGGGAGGCCATCACTCTGGGGCCACTGAGCAGAGTCACAGAGTGGGACTGTGGCCAGCGTGGCCAGGGTGTGGAGGATCAGGACCTGGACACAGCTGGCGGATGCAGCTGCTCCAGCCATCAAGCACAGAGGCCTACAGGCCCACAGGCCCACTCCTAGTACTGCCTGAAAGATGGCACCCACAGCAGCAAAGCAACCCGGCCAGTGCTGGGTAGAGTCAGGGCAGCGACGGAGCATGGGCACCCACACCTGCTCTGAGGAAGAACTCAAGGACCAGCTCTGTGCCCTGGCTGCTGGGACCGAGGGTGGGCAGCTCAGGGCACACTGTGGCCATTGGCCCTTTCAGCTGTCAGGGAGATTCGGCTGGGTCTCAGAGCCAAGTGGGGCCATGGAAGCTGGCTTAGCAGGTGGGTACCCAAGAGGCCATCAGGTGGTCAGTAGAAGCAGGGCTTCCTCCTGGAGCCCCTGGGCCATCCATACTGCCCGCTGAGACCAGCTGCACCCTGTCCTCATACATGGAGGGATGTGCGCCCACGTTCAGGGTCCCAGTGAACCCAGGACACCCAATCCCATGCATGAAGCTGGCAGCCTGGAGCGCAACCCGAGGGCAGGAGGAATGCGTGTCCAGTCCTTCCTGTGCTGTCCTCAGCCGGCCCGCAGGTCCCCATTCTGTGTGGGTCTGGGCCTGCCTGTGAATGCCCCTGCCTCATCCAACACCACAGGAGCCTGACCGGACTCACCCAGGGTCACCAGTGCCCAGACCACCAAGAGACACCCAGTCACTTCCCTGTACTGACCCAGCCTCATGAAGGAAGGCTCAAGGAGCCAGAGGTAGGGAGACCCGCTTGGGGAATGTGCTGGGGCCACTGACCTCAGGCAGGGAGGTGCCCCCCCAGCAGGCCCCCCACAGGTCTGCCATGCTCGCTCCCGGCCAGGCCCAGAAGCCTCCAGCTCAGCTGTGGCAGGCTGGGAACAAAAGGGTCGCAAGCTGAGGTGGTCCCCGCTGTAGCTCAGCTGGGCCCCTGCCCGGGTGGCAGGGAGGGGCTCAGTTCCAGGCCTCTGTTTGCCCCAAGTTTCAACATTAACAAAATATTTGTCCTATGGCTCTTCTGAAGAAATATTTCCAGGGAATGTAAACACATGAAGACTTAGAAGGTTCCTGCCAGCTGTGGAGGGTGATGGGGCCCATTAGGAGCCCAGGCTCCTTCTTGCAGGGGGTCAGGTGTCCTCCAGCAGCCGGGTCAGGGCTGGGATACCTAGTCACTTGCTGGCCTCTGCTCCCAGCTCCATCTGGGCCTGCTGTGACACCAGAGCCCCCAGATGAGCCATGCAGCCCTCTCTGTGTGCCTCTCTTGACATGATGGTCAGTCCCCTTAGAGTAGCCGTTCTTAACCACCCCAGCCTCATGGATGAGAGGCTGAGGATCAGAGAGGCCAGCCGCACTGGGCGACACGGCCCTGTCCCCACCAGGTGACATCACTGGTCAGGAGGGTTCTCTGTCTGCCACCTCACAGGGCTGAGAAGGCCCTGACCTTGCCAGCTGGCAATCTCAACCCGTCTTCCAGGAGGGGTACGTGCTCCATGTTCTCCAGTCAAAACTGACCCTGGTGTCCTCAGCAAGTTCCCAGCTCCAACTCCAACTCCATGAAACTGAGCTCTGGAAGGAACTGGAGGGAGGTTATCTGGGTCTCCCAGGAGGCTGGCAGAGACTGTGGGTCTCCATCTCCACCGGAGTGTGCTGAGTCCCCACCCGGCCCACCCGGGTGGAGGAATGCAGCCCAGCCTCAGGGAGGCTTCTCTCCTGGAAGTCCCCAGACCTGGTGCCAGGCTCTGCGACCTGTGCCATGGTATGGACAGTACACTCAGGCCCTGGTCTCTCTGAAAGCTGCAGGGTCATCTCGGTTCCCCTCCTGAATACCTCCACAGGGTGGTCTTCCCTGACCACCCAGCCACACCACCTCTTCATGTGCCCATCGCCCTTTAAAACCCCTACCTGGGCTGGGTGCCACTCAGTGGCAGAGCACTTGCCTGACCTGCACGAGGCCCCGGGTATGACCCCAGGACTGCATTAGAACACAGACCGGAAACTTCCAGCAGGCACTGCTGACCGTTTCGGCCGACGCAAGCCTGTAGTGGGGTGGCCTGCACACTGCGGGCCGACGGAGCCCTGACCCACTTTCGCTGGAGGCCAGTAGCACTTGCCTCCAGCTATGACAACCACTAAAGACCACATATCCTGGGGAATCTGCCCCATGAGACCCCACCCCAGGCCCCCCAGAGATGCTGTCTCTCCTACAGCTGCAGGGCTCCTGTGCCCACGCAGGCCTGGACATAGTAGGTACTCAGACAGCACTTGTGAATGTCCAGAGGGACAAGTGCTCTTGGTGAAGTGCTCCTCGGAGCTGGGGACAGTGGCCAGGCAGAGGGAGGGGCAGAAATGGGCTCGGCCCAGGCTCGGCCCAGGCTCGGCTCAGGCTCGGCTCAGGCTCGGCTCAGGCTCGGCCCAGGCTCGGCCCAGGCTCGGCCCAGGCTCGGCTCAGGCCCTTCCTGGGGAAGTCTTGGGATGTCAGCCATCAAGTGGGAACCTTGGTGCTCCCTGGCTGCATAGCCACTGAGGCCCCCATGAGGGGGAGGCAAAGTACCACAAGAAACACAGGGCCCAGGGGCACCAGCAGTGGAGGTGCTGGCAGCAAGGTGAACCCTCGGCTGTACACTCTCAGGGACTTGCAGTGTAGTCCCCGGGAACCCCTGCAGCATAGCCAGGGGGCATGACAGTGGCTAGGCCAGGAGTGCAGCCCTGTCCCTTCCAGGGCCCCTGCTTTCCCTCCCTTGCTGCCCAGTCTGGCCCCAGGCAGAGGGCTGGCACAGGTGCTGGCAGGGGATACAGCTCAGTCCACTGTGCCTAGGGCCCAGGCTGGCCTCTGACCTCACAGCAGGCACTTGCAGAGGGCCAGCAGGGGAGGGCCCAGCCAAAGGGCACCTGGTTGGGCCCTGTGCCCAGGGGCTTGTCCTTTAGGCCTGCAGGAGGGGAGGTAGCAGGGCAGGGCGGTGAGCCTAGAGCCCAACGGGCAGCGGGCGGGCAGCAGGCTGAGCAAGACAAGCTCAGGCGACTCACCTGGGCAGGAATTTGGATGCCGTCACTCTCCTCCCTGCTTTCAAGGGTAACAAACCTTTGCCTCCAGGATGTTTCGGCAGCTGCAGACACTGGCCGGCCCACTGCTCAGACTCCAGCTGGGCCTGGCCCTGGGGGGTGGGTGCAGAGCGAGAATCTCTGGGTGCCTTCCTCCTCACTGGGTGCTCCAGGGTGGAGAAGTGGGGGTCCCCAAAGTCCTGACTCCTCCCATGGGCCATCCTCTAGGCTCAGCAGAGCTTGGGCCTCCCTGCCTCCCAATTCCTGCCTGGAGGAGCAACTTCCTCCCCCTTAGCCTCAGCTTCCTGCTCTGTAAAATGGCTACAACCTCGACCCCCTCATGGGCTGCCGGGGAATCTCACGGGCCCTGGCCAGGTGCTGCTGCTGGTGCCAGGACCTGTTCCCATGAGGCTGCGTCTGGCAGGCCCCACCTTTCTTTACTGCGTCTGCCCGCTTCTGCACATTTCTTTGAGGGCAGGAAGAGCCAGGGCCCTCAAAGAGGGGCCCCTTGACACGAGGAATGTTGGAACTGAGGTCGCCTTTCCTCATCCAGCCTGGTCCTGCCAGCCTGCTCCTGAGGCGGACTTCTCAGCCTCTCATCTCCTGTGAGAATGGAGCCTCCGCCCCGTGCCAGGAGATGGGCCCCCACTGCAGACATGCTGGAACCCTTGCAGGACCTCCATGGGCTTCTTCTGGCGAGGACCCCTCCTGCCAGTGCCGCTCCTGAGGGTGGGGGCAGGTGGGCTTCCCCACGATTTCACCAAACTGCAAGGAGATTCATTTTAACCTTATTCATCCTTTTTCTCTTGCTGCTCATCGGGGCAAGTGACTGGATCACTCAGTCGGGACCCCAGATGTAGGCCTCTGTCCTGGGCCCTGGAAGCATGAACAACCAGTCCAAAGCCACCTCCTGGACACAGGCAGACTGATGGACAGTCAGACCTGTTCCCTGCGGAGCAGCAGCAAAAGGGGTGGACACACAGGTGGTCTTTCCCTGTGTCCGCCCTGCTCCCAGTGTGGAACCGAGTGGCCTTTGCACAGCTTGCTAAAGGAGGCCCTGGGAAAGCCCTACCAACCCCTCCTGGTGAACACTTACTGCCTCCCTCAGGGTCGTGGAGAAGAACGGCCACCTCCTGATGGGGAGACTGAGGCTCCAGGGGAGGAGTTCTGGGACAGAGAGACTGCTGCACGCGGGCCCGTCCCGGCCTTCTCTTCTCATACCATGCTGATCTGCCTTGGATGCTGGGGTTGGCTTGGAATGGGTCAGAGGTCAGGCCTGGCCTGGGGTGCGGGTCCTGCCACTTTCTCCCCTGGACTTGACCCATTGGTGGGGCTGCTTGGAACATGTTGGCACCTGGCCAGCATGGGAGACCTCAGGGTGTGCTGGGACGGAAGGCCTCCTTCCTTTCCTGTCGCTGGCCCAGAGCCTGTGGCCAGCCCCCAGGGAAGGGGTGGAGACAGGACATGGTGGGTGTTTTGACCTCACGGCCTCTCTCTGCTGGGCCAGCTGTGCTCGGGGTGGATGCGCAATGGGACCTGTCCAGCAGCCCAGGACAGCCCTGAGGCGCCCAGTACAGCTCCCGCTGTCCGCGTCCCCTGTAAGCTGGGAAGCAAACCCAATAAAGGACAATAAAATAACAAAACAAAGTCAGGTTGAGTGGAAGGCACAGCCTTGAATCTCCCACAGCTGTGGGTGAGGCTGCTGCTGGTCCCTGAGCCTTAGCCAGTGGGTCTGACCCTCTGTGGGCACTTCCCAGTGGGCCTCACCCAAGGTCTCCTATCCTGGGGAGGGTCCTGCCTGTCAGAGACCAGAGAACTGCCCTGCATGGCTGGGAGTGGTGGCCCCAGGCTCTGCCCAGCCCTGGGTTCCAGCTCCAAGGCTGGACTGCTTGGGTCTTCACCTAGGGGCAAGTTTTCTGGGGTGGGGTGGTGATTGCAGTTTCTGGTCAGACCCACCCAGGGAGAAGGACTGCCTCCTGACCCTTACCTGCCACTCGCCCTGACCTCAGTTTATCTGAGTGAGATGGGCCTGCAGGACGGGACTTAGGATGGTCAGGGGCTGCTGCACCAGACATCCAGGCAGCCTGAGTGGGACCTACATAAGGGTGAGGCAGTTATAGTATGGCTTCCAGAGTCACCAACCCAGGATTCAAATCTAGCCATGTGGCCTTTTGATGATGATGGTGATGGTGATGATGGTGGTGATGGTGCTGCTGATGGTGGTGATGGTGGTGGTGATGCTGCTGCTGATGGTGGTGATGGTGGTGATGCTGATGCTGATGGTGGTGAGGGTGGTGATGATGGTGATGGTGATGATTTATGGTGATGGTGGTGATGGTGATGGTGATGATGGTGGTGATGGTGCTGCTGATGGTGATGGTGGTGGTGATGCTGCTGCTGATGGTGGTGATGGTGGTGATGCTGCTGCTGATGGTGGTGATGGTGGTGATGATGATGGTGGTGATGGTGATGATTTATTTATTTATTTATCTCTCTCTCTTTTTGGTACCAGGGATTGAACTCAGGGGCACTCACCCCTGAGCCACATCCCAGCCCTATTTTGTGTTTTATGTAGAGACAGGGTCTCACTGAGTTGCTTAGCACCTCACCATTGCTGAGGCTGGCTTTGAACTAGTGCTTCTCCTGTCTCAGCCTCCCTAAGTGCTGGGATTACAGGCATGTGCCACCGTGCCCAGCTTGGTGATGATTTATAGTGATGATGGTGGCGATGGTGATGGTGATGGTGAATGCTGGTACACTGAGTACCTTCCAAGTGCCTCACCTGTTCAGAGCACTGGAAATTTGTTAACCTGGTTGCATGCAGACATCCCCAGCTCTGCTGGGTGGCTGTATTGTAACCAACCACTTTACACCTGGGAGGAAGAGGCAGCTAAATAATTTGTCCTAGGTCACACAGCTAAAGAGTTAGAGGAGTGTGCCAAGCCAGTTCATGATGCCAAAGTGACATTGGCAGCCAAGGCTATATAGGGTGCCTGCGGTACATTAGGGGCAGGAGCAGGCGTGATCATGTTCTGGGTGGTCATGGGGCACTTGGGGACCTGACTGAGATTGCCCTGCAAAGGCAGCTCGTGCCCTTGGGCCCAAGGTGCACTGGGACTCTGTAAAAAGGGCTCAGCCAGAGTGTTCTCAAGTCCTGGGTCCTCTGGCCTTCCGCTGCCACCTCTCCACTTGGCTCCGGTCCTGTCCCATCCCAGAGCTCATAGGCACTTGTGTCAACAACTTACTGCACAAGGTTGTGAAGACCAAGACCCAGCTCCCGTCAGCCGGCAGGGAAGAGGGTTGGGGGCAGCAGGGGACCCTAAGCCTGCACCAGCGTGACTCTCGGGCGCCTCCACGTGGCCACTGGGGAGGGTGCAGGGAAAGGTGTGGACACCCTCAGGCCCCCCAGCTGTGGGGCTTCAGCAGCTGAGCATCCTGAAGCCCTGTTGATGGAGACTCACACGGGCTCCCGTTTGGCAGGACACCGACCCCTCTGTTTCAGAAAAGGGATTATCTAGATTTCATGGCCTCCAGAGGTGAGAACTGCTGTCTCTTTAAAGAACGTGGCCTTGGTGACCCTATGCAAAGGAGACCCCAGGAGTGCCCCGTGCTGCGTGGGGAGTCCTGTAGTCCTGACGGTCACCAGTAGTTGTCTTACAAACACAGAGGCAGAATCTACACACAGTAAACCCCACATAGTTAAAGGACACCACTTGCTGAGTCTTGAGGAACGTGTGCAGCTGTGAGACCACTGCCATGGGTGTGGCATCATGCCACCGACCGGGCCACTCCTATGACTTCCCTCAGACCCGTTAGCTTGCACTTCCTGGTGTAGTATAAATGGAGTCACTTGCGGGCCGTCTTTGGGAGGCATGGGCCACCTTGAGGGTTGTCCATGTTCTGGGTGGATCTGTGGGG